>JAUEPT010000128.1:0-110307 GCA_030435635.1 Armillaria borealis
ACAGCGGCGGAGGAGGAACAAGCCATGGTGGAGGAGGACAAAGAGGAGGAGAAGGAGGTGACGACAGAGGTCATGGACGATGATAGTCCCACCAAGACGTGTCTCTGTCGTTCAGGTGCTGCTGCTATGGGGCACATCAGTGATCCTGCATGCACTGCCGCCTTCTATGCCACTCTGGACGCCTTGAAGGATCTTCGTGAGGAAGAGGAGCTTGAAGCCCAGGAGGACGATTCTGAGCCCATGGTGATAGATTTCTTTTAGTGGTACCTGTTGTAGGCATTGCCCGTAATTCATGACCAACTTATACAAAAATCAGACTGAAGGTTAAACATCAAACTGTAATGTTCATTGCATGCAACTACAGCTGGCTCATCATATCATCTATCTTCACATGCAAGCCCATAATCTTGTCAGCCACAGCCTCCACTCCTACTTCTGCAGGCAAACCTCCAGGAATGTGCCATTTGTGCTTGAGATGCATGGTAAAAATCTGGAGAATAGCCTTGGGTGTGTCAGTGCATGACGATACTGACCCCACTGGGATGACATACCACTTTCCGCTTGCGAAGATCATCCTCCTCCTCCGCTTGGCAAAACATGCCATCGGGGTTTTCGGGCCAGCGCACAAACCAGCATGGATACAGGATACCATGCAACCATGAAGTGACTGTATCGTCGAGGACTTCCCGCTCGAAATTGGACAGGATGATCAGCAGCCAGTGCATCTGCCTGTTGGTGAATGGCAAGAACACCTGGTACCTGCGCATGAGGAAGAAAGATGCCAGCCTACTGTTTGACATCGGGTCAGTGATATTTCCGAAAATAATCTTGGCACACACTCGGCTGGCACCTCCAAGTTTTGCCATGTGCTGACATACTAGATCAGTAACTTGATCTCATCAAGGATGCGGCATGACTTCTACCTTTCTTCGCCGGTATTGTTTGACTTGGTGCTCATGGTAGAACGATTTCAAGAGCATGCATACGTGGCTCTGACCTTTTGAGGTTCATACGTCAACATCGCGGCAGCGAATGGCAAACATGGCCAACATTTCCTGTCTCGACCTCATCAGTTCCA
Source organism: Armillaria borealis (assembly GCA_030435635.1). NCBI lineage: Eukaryota > Fungi > Basidiomycota > Agaricomycetes > Agaricales > Physalacriaceae > Armillaria > Armillaria borealis. Next base: position 1,079 of record JAUEPT010000128.1, read on the forward strand.
CCAATGTCGCATCGCGGTGTCCCCAAACGGCTGAAGGTGCCCATATATCGTTTCAACCAACAACATGCTCTGAGCTCGTTTGCTTTACTGACCACCCAGATGGTACACCTCTTGTCTGAATCCCACCATATGCATGAGGAGGTTGGCCCCCCCTTACCCAATTTCTCAACGAGACGACGTTGACTTGGCAGAACTTGGTAGACGAGTCACTGTATGCCAACCAGGATGTGTGGGAGAATGTGACAGAGGTGGAGGTTCCGGAGGTAATAGGTGCCAAAAGATATGTCAATTCAGTAAGCGATTTGTCTGGTCATGTGCGTAGGTCTGACAAGCCCTCAGGATGCTCCGATGTGTATATGGGTAGGAGTAGGCCCATCTCCAGGATTCAGGGAGGAATATTTGAGAGAATTACTTCGTGCTGAGGGACACGCTGGTCTGGACGAGGCCCAGTGCCTAACCTGTGCAAATGTGTCTGTGGAGGACCGGGACTGGGATCCTATGCCTGTGATCAAGTGTGACAAGTATGGCGTGGGTCTGTTGGAGTGTGTTCATTGCAGTGTTATTCGTCACCAGCATATGCCTTTGCATTGCATCAAGGTGAGCTGGTCATGGTTGTACCCCGTTTGGAGGCTGACACTGATTGCAGTGTTGGATGGGCACTTTTTTCGAGGACAGTACCCTCAAAGATCAGGGTCTTAGGGTTCAATTATGGCATGCCACCATGAAGTGTTGGAATCCATTGCCTGCGATGCTCGATTTCACTGTTCTCCATGTTAACGGTATCCACAAGGTCGCCATTGACTTCTGTGGTTGCCTTGACTGTGTTCCCTTACACGTTCAATGTCTCCGATTTAACTGGTATCCAGCGACGAGCACGAGGCCACAGAGCTGCGCCACCATGGAGGTGCTCAAGCATTTCCACACTCTCACCCTGGCTGGGAAGGTTTCAGCATACGAGTATTATCAAGGGTTGAACCATATGATGGATAATACCGAGGTGGATCTGCCAAAGGTAGGCTCATGCACTCTTTTGGACTTCGGTAGCGCTTACATACCTTTGATGAACAGACTTGATACCGATCTTTTTTTTTGTATGACACGTCAGTTTCGCCATCTACAGTTGATGAAATGATGCAGAAGAGGTCACGTTCCGAATGGTATTGCAACAACTGAGGTGGGACATCTATCACTGCATTGTCTGTCATGCCCTCGCCCGGGTTTCAACCTTCCCGAGGATTGGAAGACCGCCACACCCAAGGAGGAGAGGTTTGTCCATTGGCCTGTTTTGGCTGTGGATGCGAATTTCAGGATGAGCAGTCGTGACAAATCCAATGTGGAAATGGACCCCTGGTTACATACAGGGTTGGCATACTTTGTCAACTATGAGGACTATCTTGCTCATGTGCAAAAATATGCCTCTCAGAAGGATGTATGTATCTGGCTTTTTTCATTGATGTGCAAGTCTAATAGTCTCACAGATCAGTAGCTGCAGTGGCTTCCAGACATTAGCGCACACAGAGAGCAAGTGCAACAAGGGACTGCGTGCAACAGATATCGGCATATGTGTTTGCGCACGGCATGAGATGGTCCTTCCTCTCGCAGCGGGGGATTTGCAAGTTGGGGAAAGGTACGAAACATTCTAAACTAGCCTGGAGGGCAATACTGATGCTGTGTAGATACTGCAACATGGATTATATTGCAGGATCAGCTTCAAAGGCGTATGATGACTGCGATGAGATCTTCCTGTCGTATGACATTGCGTGCCAGTGGAAGGCAAAGCTACAAGATCAGATGAAGAAGCTCCCTGCCAAGGCTCAATTTCATGATGACATGGCACTGGACTTTGGGGTGCCGAAACTACATTGCAAAGCCCATAAATATGCGTGTCAGTGCCAATTCTCAATGAATTTGAAGTGGGGAGTGGCTCAAACTGACGGTGAGGGAGTGGAACAGACATGGGATGATATGAACACTTGCGCATCGTCGACCAAGGAGATGGGGCCTGGAGCCAGGCACGACACGATAGATGACCAGTTTGGTGGTCACAACTGGAGGAAGATTACCAGTACCGGTAGGTTTGGTTCCTTCAAAGAATGTTGTGGGGTGCTGAGTTTGCTTAGGTGCTTTATTGCATGAGAAATTGGAATGGGTGAACAGCACAGGCGGGAAAACAGTCCGCAGTTCATCTAGTGTTCACTGAATTGTTACCTACAAACAAGAATTGGGCACAGGAGTGGACCAAGCTGGTGGAGACATGGGAGGGCAACTACGACACACCAAATCCCTATTTTAAGGAAGCTAAATGTGAGTGAACTCCGTTCTTACTGAGTTGTAGCCCTAAAAGATCCCTAGATGCGTCTGAGGCCCTTGTTAAACACCAACTTAAGGAACAGGACCATGTGCGGCACTAGCGAAAGGTGGTATCAAGCTGCATACTTGTGGGCCGGCCGCCTCCATGGTGATGGGTCTCTTGATCAAGGATGCGCAGTAGGTTATCTTTCTTGATCCCGACCAAGCCCGTCGCTGATCCAGAACAGACGTAACCTAGTCCAAGACTTCAAGGAGACATCAGAGGACCCTTTGACCCTAACACAATGAAAGGAACAGCATGATCGTCATGTGACTCTAAGATGCCAACTCACCCAGTTCAGGGGGATGCAAACGGCGTATATGCCATGTGTGGCTCCCCTCTTGCAGGAGAGGCCGGTACACATGGGTGGTTCTGATGTTGAGCATGAATCGTTGATGTTACCGTCAGCATTGATGACCGAGCAAAGGATGGAGGGCTGCAAAGGCAGGGTGGTGAAAATAGAGGAGGAATTGCATGAAGCACAGTGCTTGGATGTGCTGGATGTTGTTTGGGGAATTATTTGAGCGCAACGGGATTCCTACACTTATCGTGATAGGAACATGCGGGGTCAAGTCCACATGACACATGCGATAGCTTTTATCAAGCATCTGGGTCATTGATTGGACGGTGCAGTAGCGAAGTATAACACAGCACAGGCTGCTCTGTTGTGCCTGCGAGGATCTGGGGAGTGGGAAAGGAAGCTGAGGGTTTTGATGAAGGCTGATGTGAGCAGCATAGAAGGAGCGGTGTTCATGATTGATGATGGAATGGAGCCGGACATAGTACGTTATCGCAAGAAGAAGAAAACCGCCATGCAGCAGGTTGTGGGAGAGGGAGAGGGATTCCAGGCAGTTTCATGGATATGGACCATGGAGGGCTCATTCGATGGCATGGAAGATAAAGAGATGAATACAGATATGCGCTTCCTTACATGTTGAAGACATCTACTGATCTGCTCTTAGTGGTCCATGTGGAGTGGCTGAAGAGCCATGCACGGATGCATTGGTGGCATGAGGAACTTGTAATGGTGAAGACAGAAATGGCAAGGACCCTCGTTTCTTTGGAACACAATGTGTGCGATTGGGAACGCCGACACAATGGGATGGAGGGTTTGGAGGGCGACGCTGACTTGCAAGAGGGTCAGCATGCTTATGCGGAGAGTCAGGCCACCACGTGGAGACGCCTTGCAGTGTCATTCCAAGTGAAATGGTTGCAATCATGGGCAGCCATTAGTGCTTTGCAACCACCACAGACAGTGGACAAGGCAATTGAAAGGGAGGCCACAGAGGAGGCTGGTGGGCTCAAGGCTGACGTGGAGATGCCAGAGATGCCGTAGATAGTGCCCAATATCAGAGTTGCCGTTTTGGGATGTGGAAATATGGATTTTTGCAAGTGTGGCAGTTTGGCCAGCCATATATCCAGGATGCCATGGATATTAGCTGATTCAGCCTGTAAATGGCTGCTTTTTGGGTGTGGTTTGACTGCCTAATAGCCATGGTTAATATCCATGGTGTGGGCTTTTTCTCTGGTGGATATATCCACAAAATGAGATGCTCGACTACCTCCAACTGTGAGATGGAGCCCAACTCGGAAGGAGGCAGTGATAAGAGTCATGAGTCTAATCCCTTTACGCTACCCCACAAGCGTCCTCGAAACTGGGGCCCTGACTTTTCGATGGAAACGACTTCACATCTCAAACAATCACATGGTGTGGCTGACAGCGCAAGGTCCTTGGCACTGAAGATACCACCTGTGCTGCGACCATCTTTTAAACATGGTGATTCTCAAGATCCCAGGGCCCCAAGACCTAATGCTCTGACCCTATCAATGCATAGCTTTGGATCGAGCCCTAAGCTTTCTGCGACCAGTACTTTTGGAGGAGGGCCTGGATACCTTCAGACTGATATGCCCAGCTTACTCACTCCCATGTCAGCTTCGCAGACGATTAATATTGCCGGTCCTCTGTTGAACACACCAGCCACTGATGAGCCTCCAGGCTCTGTATGCTCAGAATTCGCGGATTTTATGCACTAATTGCCGCTCCTGTCCACCCAATGGACTTTCAGTAAACCAAAGATTGCACACAAAGTCATACTACTTTCATACCACGGCAACCACTCCTCACGCGCTTTGTTATCCATCCCATCTCGTTATGTATCATAATTGCCGTATTCCATCATGGCAAGGCACCTTCGATCGCCAATCACCCTAAAAACGGAATTGTTGCATCACTTCCCATAGCCTCATGGATGTGTCAATCAATCACTAAATGAAATGACGTGATTGCTGCGGCCACTCATCCATCCACGATATTTCGAGCACACGGCAACTACAGACCGCGTTTTACTAAGGCTGTTACTTCGCCAAGACTTCGAATCAATGTAGACCCAAGCGTGCACTTCAGTACAAAAGCCATACCTCACCAGTCCGCAGCAAAACGGCACCCCACGATCCGTTCATCGCTCCATAAAACCATATGGTTTCCGTCCATATGCGGCAACGTCGACGAGTTGCTGTTACTTTAGAAGTCAAGAAACCATATGTTGACCACGGATTTTGCTAAGCCATGGCCTTACAGCCTGACTAAGTCGCGCATACTTACTCTATTTATAATTTCATACTTGTAGTATAAAAACTAGCTAGAAAAACGTCATTTAAGAAGCTTACCTGGAGCATAGATCACAGCTTACCCCTACGCATCGAATCTCTCTCTATCATCGAGTCTATGCTACGTTTATTACCGTTCCACGGCAATACACCATTTACCCCAGCATATTCTTGATTGCACGTCAACTCTTAAGCTCACCAGAGTTATTCCATGGTTTTTGACTGTGAAGAGTTGCTTGACACTCGCTCTTCGCTCTTGACACTATTGGTACACGCTCATACTGTGCCAATACATGATTGCCGCGCCATACCTCACCCACGTTTACCCTTTTATCGGCCATTATCGTTTCAACTTCACCAGCATAGGATTGTTTCACGTTTTCACCTTCACCATCGTATCGTCGCCCACTTGGGTAGTCTCCGAGTAGACTTAGGATCGTTTTCGCATCAGTATAGGACCAGTTTTGGCATAGTTTTCGTATAGGACAGTCCCAAGAGTGGACTTGAAGGTTAGTTTTGACATAGGATAGGATCACTTCAGCACAAGACCAGTTTCGACATCGACATCAGTATTTCCGTATCGTTTAGGACCAGTACCCCGCCATCGCCAGTATATTTCTGTTCTCGCTCTCTCATCGCCGATTTCCATATCTCCACATTTATTTCGACGCTCCGTACTCAGTACTCCGTTTCACGCTTCCCCCACCACTCTCAGACATAGTTCCACGTTTTCTCATCGATTCCCCACTCCCAGACTCAGTTTCACGTGTCTATTACCGTTCTCCTCGCTCGCTTCGCTAGGATTGCCGTCTAGCGACGTTTTCTAGTCTTTTCTCACATTTTTGCTTACAGTTTCGTGGTGTTCACGTCATACCCGTTGCCGTCCCCTCTTGTTTCGAGAGATCCCTACCGGCTTACAGCCAAAGCTTCTAGTACTCAACTACCAAGCGGTACTACTTCGCTGACTGAAAAGTCGCAGTGTATACTTGCGTATAGAGGAATTGTTTTACTGCACGGAGGTGCCCCGAACCCACTTGCACACATGATCGCCTTGATCGCCATGTAACCACGTTAATTTCCCAATCTCGTTCCTGAGTTGGTGTTGCTGTTGCCACAGAAGTCTAGGCTCATCACCGTGCTTGGTATGTTCCACCGTCGGGAGAAGGCTTTAGAGAATGCAAGGGCATCTGTCCAGGTGATGAATCCAGAGGAGCTCGTTGAACAAGCTGCAAAGATATTGGTTGATTATGCGGACTTGACATTGACGATGGATTCCATCGACCAGAAATGGGAGCAGGCGATTCAAATGCAGCGAGAAATCATTGAGGCCGTTCTGAAGCGTTTTAACTCCTTTCAAACAGATCTCCTCGACGATGTTGCTTCTGTAAAAAGGAAATGGGTGGGAGAGACGGATGATTAGATCCATGGTCAACGTATTCATTTGTTGTTAGACCTGAACTCCGGTAAAACAAACAAGACTAAACAAAGGGCTGTATCGCGTTTGTACAGTCACCCGATGAGTGTCAAAGTCTGCCAATGGTAGTCTCGAGATAAAACGCTTAGTAACTAGGCAAGGAGTGAGTCTGAGAGTGAAGTTTGGTGTATTGAAACTTTAGCTCAAAGCTGGAGAATATACAGCAAGAGCTACACTACTTATATACTGTTTTCATGCATGCTAATAATATAACTGTCCTTCGGTAATCGTGTGAGAACTGGTGCAGACCGGGGAGCGTGGGCATGTAAGAGTGCTAGCTGCTGGAGCTTTGTGGAGCACTGGAGTTTGATGCGTGATGGTACACTCCAGGGTTCGGGGATGATGGGTATGTGACCATGGTGCTTTGATAAGATAAGAAAAATGGAAAAATCGTAACATTTGTGGAAATGGTACGCAGGCACCAGGCTGTTTTATCTTTCTTTTTTGAGTGCAATAATGTCATTGACCAGGTCGAAGGGGTGGACTGAGATGGTCTCAGTTGTACTGATGTACGATATGTTTATCTTGCCCTCGTTAGTATATTTTTGTCCACATATATTATATATACATTGGGTCGAATCCATATTGAACATTATATGTGGAGTACATTATGTTTGGGGACAATCTTGTCTGGCGCATTGTTTGCGAACTGGTAGAATCGCTCGTGGCAGTCATGCCAAAAGTTGGTTTGTATGGCATATGTATTTTCTTTGTTGTCACTACAAGCTGATACACTATGAGCTTTGGGGGTGCCACCCTGAGTCTCGTGATGCTCATTGTCATTGCAAATATTTGTAATCATCACATTGTTTCTTCCTGCCCACCAAGTTTATCGACAATGAGGATTGTGCCGTCTAAGCTGTCAATACTTACCTATCTCTTCTGTCTCTTTCTCACAATAAGGCTCAGACTAAAATCGTGTCTGGCTTCACCTGCTATATTGACCATCACCTATCATCATGCACTATTAGGCCCTCTGTGCCAAGAGGAGGTTTACTCACTTGGATATGCTGCCCACATGCCAGAAATGAATCAATGCTGTCGTACAGATACCAGTATTCCCTTTATTCACGATAACATGCTCTCTGGCTCTCCGTATAGCTGTCGGTCACCAAACAGTGCGAACAATGACTCTGTCTCCTACGCTGAGGCTTCTGACCAGGTCTACATGACTGCTTCCCCCCCCTCCTCGAAATGGCAAGTGCCCCACATGCTCCATGTTGCAACACCCCAGCTGCAGAAGGAATGAAGAGCTACCTGTGACGATTGTATTTCGGAGCGATGTCGATTCATTTATTTTTGCCAACTCCAATAGGAATCATTGGATCTCTGCATTTGAAGAGCCTCCAATGCATTGGAGGGGAATCACCTCCATGCTCTACATCAACTCTCCTCCTGCCACGAGAGTAGCCAGAAACTGGTATACAAACGCCACAATTAATGTTAAGGTGGGTGCCATTGCGTGTATTTTTAAATGGGTGACTTCATCCTGCTTTCGCTTGCGAAGTAATGTGAAACTATTGGTGACACATGTTTCGTTCGCATTGACAACCTGTATCATCTTGATTGATTCAGATGTAGAGAAAATATGCCAGCAATCATACAACGGTCTGACACAACATTTGTTCCGCTGACATGACTACGCTGTTTTGTCGGGGTCAAACAACACGATTGTTCTCAGCTTTAATTGCCATAGCATTTGTCATCTGAAAAATATAGTGCTGCACAGACTGTCTGCCAACTTGACCAAAGGCCTTCGACAATGGCATGTTTATTGCTTTACAGTTTTGTGCCTCATCTATTATTCTCCATGGAACGAAGTTCGCTACCAGCAAGTCAACATTATACAGCATGAACGGGGTCGACCTCAACGACTTCCTTTGGGTTTCCGGGGTGGTTATAAGTTGAAAGAGATTGAGTATATGGATATAAAACCATATATTGTGAATGAGTGGACCGAAGATGACCTTGTGGATTGAACTTTAAAGTTTTCTGTGTATGTTGAATCAGAGGCTAGTGCACCTTACAATGACCAGGACTTTGTTAAGGCCTGTATTCCCATTGATATACTGGGCAAATTATTGGCACGGACAACATGTATACACATTGCCAATCAACACAATATCGTGCTGAACAAAAAACAAGTCACCATTAAATCTATTAGGGATGCTTATGCAAGACATGTATGTGCTGATTGCAATGTATTCCATACAGTGTTCGCAGTTGTCCACACAGCTCCCAGAAAGCAATGGCCAAAACACAAGAAGACTGAAGTCACTGCAAGTTTGGTACGTGAACACATGGTACAACAACAGGCAGACATTCCCTTTCCTCTAATTCCACCTTCATCCCAATTTTCTAGAGACATGATTAAACGTTGTTGTGATCAGTTCGACCCAAGCAAGATTGAAGAAGATGGTTGTGCCGTGTGTGGTCAATTAGTATTGAAATGCTCATTGACACGTTTGAAAAGCTTAAAGAACCATTTCAATGTATTGGATGTGCCCAATGTGACCAGAGTAGAGAGACATAAGGAACATGAGAAAATTTGCTTGTACAAGGGTCCTGTTTTAGACCACAGTGCAAGTGGTGTATGTGAAGAATGCAGATCTGCACTGCATAAAAACAAGCTTCCTCCGAATGCTTTAGCCTGAGGGCTATGGTTAGGTGAGATTCCTCCAGTTCTCAAGAAACTATCATTCATGGAAAAAATGCTTATAGCTCGAGTGCATCATACATGTGCTTTTATTTGTATTTCAACAGGTATGAAGAAGATGAAAGCAAATGTGATTGCATTTGAGAACCCCACTCCCAAGATTTACAATGTGCTCCCCCCTCCAATAGAAGACATGCAGGAAGTAATGGCCATCTTATTTACTGGACCTGCGAAACCTACTCTAGATGATTTCAAATGTACACCAGTACTGGTTCAATGTAATGAAGTGTATGAGGCTCTGGAATGGCTTAGGCTCAATCATGCAGATTATCATGATATTGGCATCTCACGTGAAAACCTGTCCCATTATCCAGAAGACATGTCACCAGTTTCTGTTGAATACAAAGAGAGGTATACCAATAAGACACCAGAAGGTATAAGTGTTCATGATAATGAAGAAGAAGATGGTATTGAGGATGGAGATTGTCCCTTTATAGTCCATGGTTTAACTGGAGACAAGCTAGAGACTTTGACAATGACTGCTCTCAAAGGGCTTGGAGTACTGCATTTAAATTCCAATGGAAAGGTGTTAGCTATAGGTCAAAGTGACTAAGCTGAAAGTATATGGAAGAATCCACAGCTCTATCCAAAGATGTTCCCATGGCTTTTTCCATATGGGAAAGGTGGTATAGGCACCACAGCATTCTCTGATGATAAACACAAGAAGCTTCTAATGATGTATCATGATAAACGATTTCAACGTGATGCAACCTTTTCATTTGTGGCTTTCAGTCATCACCAAGTCAAGGCATCTACCTCAGGCACTTTTTTGCTTGCTGATAAACAAAAATTTAATGGTATCGCTCATAGACTTATGAATGTGAACCAGACTGTTCTCTCAGATTTAGCTACCCACCTGGCTAAAGGTGAAACTATTGTCCCAAGCACTGTTGCTGAAAAAGATTGTTATCAAATCATCAAAGATTTAGACCATGTTGCAGGAAGAGTCCATGGTACTACTACATTTAAACGATACATGAATAATGAGATTTGGTCTTTAATTGCAGACAAAGGTGCCCCATCTTGGTATGTAACCATCTCACCAATAGACAACAAACATCCATTGTGTCTGTATTTTGCAGATGAAGACAAAGAATTTACATCAATTCCGATCCTTGATTATAAACAGAAGCAAAGACTGATTGTGAACAATCCAGCAGCAGCTGCAAGATTTTTCAATTTTTTAGTTGAGATGTTTATTGAAGAGATTCTAGGATGCAAACCTAATAAACGATCACATGGATTTTATGGTGATACAAGTGCTTATTATGGTACTGTTGAACAGCAAGGAAGACTGACTTTACATTTGCACATGCTTATCTGGATTAAAGGTGTTTTAAGTCCACAGGAAGTTTGTGATAGAATCCTAGATAACAAGGGCAACTTTAAGAAGCACATCATTGATTGGTTAGAGGGCTGTCATACTGGAGACTTTTACGCAGATTGTCAAGAAGATGTATGGATGAATGTAAATGAGTCAGAAAAGCAGCGTGATTATACTGACCCCACATTGACACTTCCAATGTCACCTCCACCTTCATGTAGTGGTTCACACTCAGATTGCCCAAAATGTGATGATATAAAGATGTGGGAAGACTCTTTCAAGTCTACTGTAGATGATTTACTTGTTTGTTCAAATATACATGATTGTGAAAAGTACAAAAAGAGAGATGGCTCTTATAGCAAGAAGAAAACATACACAGGATGTAAAGACAACAAATATAAGAAATGCAAGGCTCGCTTTCCTTGTAAACTGTATGAATCTACAAAGATTGATGATGAGACAGGTTCACTGAACATGAAGAAGCGAGAACCATGGATCAATACAATTACACCAGAACTTACTTACATTATGAGGTGTAACACTGATATTACTAACTTGTCTTCTGGTACAGCAATTAAAGCTGTGGTCTTATATATTTCCAACTACATCACAAAGACATTATTGAGAACACATGTAGTTTTTGAGGTGATAAGAGATATATTTGCTAAGAGTGTAGACATTGTTGAATCTCATTTGCCTGAGAAAGAAAAGGCACGGCATCTAATGGGTAAGATTGTGAACTTGCTTGCAGTGAAATTAGAGTTGGGGGCACCAATGCTTTCAATGTACCTTTTAGGGCATCCTGACCACTATACTGACCATGAGTTTGTGCCTTTTTATTGGAAGTCATTCATTCATGAGGCACAACGATACTGGTCACAGGAAGGTCATGATCAAGAAGAGCAGGACAAGGTATTACTTGTATGGCAGCATGGCGAATTAAAAGGGTACTCCCCTGTTATGGATTATACTCATTGTTCTGAGACATTGAATGATATGAACTTGTATACTTGGGCCCGCCAATGTAAACGTGTAGCATTGGCTAAACAAAAGAACAGTGCACCAACAGATAAGGTTGAAAGTGATAATGAACTAAATGACAATGACATTGGTGATGTCAAAGTAAAACCACCTATGCTGAAGTATATGCCAAAGAATGGGCATGCATTCATGGACAATCATCCATTTAAATTGACTCATTTTTTTCACGTCAATAAATATAATGAAAATGTTATTCCAAACTTCATAGGTGGTATATTACCACAAAGGGATAGTGGTGATCATGAGTTCTACTGTTCTGCTATGTTAGCACTTTTCAAGCCCTGGAGAAATGGTAGTAACTTGAAAACTGAGTCAGAAAGTTGGCATGAAGCTTTTACTAGACATCATTTCTCTACTAGAGAGATGCAGCTAATGGACAATTTCAATCTGAGATATGAATGCTTAGATGAACAGGATGACTTTCATGCTCAAATGAGAAAGAATGATGGATCTGGGATGATATTTCCAAGCTGGGATGACCACGTTGCAGAGACCATGGGTGATAACTACTTTCCTGACATAAAGTTAAAGAATTTAGATGAGGAGGAAACAATGGAACAATGGAACAAGCATTGGCTTCCCAAGGCCATACTGATATAAACATACTACGACAAATGAAAGAAATGCGTGACATTCTGCATGGTGCACATTGGACACGTGAATCCACAGATATTCCTCCAATTGCTTCCTTTCCACGTCCTGATCAAATGCTTAGTGGTGTTCAATGGGAAACAGAGATTCAGTCCAAGAAAAACAAGTTGTTAGAGCATCGAATGTGCTCTCTACCTGCATCTGGTCAGACCCCTGGAAATCAAAGAAGACATTTTAAGCCAAATGAGGTCAAAGTTGTAGACAAACACTATTTAGAGCAACGTTATCATTCTGAAGAGTTCAAGTCTTCTTTAGATTCATCATCCTATAAGTTCAGTCTTAACAAAGAACAGGATTGGGCATTTAGAATAGTGGCCAATCATGCTGTCAGTCCATACAGTGACCAGTTGAATTTGTATATTGGAGGCATGGGTGGCACTGGAAAATCTCAGGTGCTTAAGGCATTGATGAACTTTTTCAATGACAGAGATGAAACTCATCGAATAATTATAGTAGCACCTACTGGCTCAGCAGCAGCACTGTTGGGAGGGTCAACCTACCACTTAGCCTTTGGCATTAATGACCGCGTAGATACCCAAAACGATGGTTCTAGTGTTTTGTCTCATCTGTCGGGGGTTGATTATGTATTCTTTGATGAGGTTTCTATGCTTTCTGCAGGTGACCTTGGGAAGATCAGCGTAAGACTTAAAGAAGTGCTTGGAGTGCCTGAAAAACCATTTGGGGGAATGAATATGATTTTCGCTGGGGACTTTGCTCAGCTACCACCAATACGTGGGGAGGGAGCATCACTGTATGGTCGCCACATTGGCCAGAAGACAACAACGAAGACTGCACAAGACCAGGCGCTTGGGAAGTCATTGTGGCATCAGGTTATGAATGTCATGATCTTAAGGCAAAACATGCGACAAAGAGAACAGTCCACTGAAGATGGTTATTTACAAACAGCGTTGGAAAATTTAAGATACAATGCTTGTACTCAAAAGGATCTACAATTTCTGGATAGCAGAGTGACATCGATGATGAAAGGCAGGACTTCAGTTACTGAGAAGGGATTTTGTAATGTATCAGTAATCACATCGTGGAATGTACACAAAGATAAGACTAACCGTTGACAAGGCTGGTAATGGGCACTCGTGAAACTAAGCGTGGCCTAGCGTGAACAACACTCTAAACCACTACTCAATCCCACTAACACACACACACACAATCTCTATAAGTGTGGAAGGGAGCAAGGAATTTAATTCTACTTGCGCCCTGACAGTATCTCAAAATATCTTAGCAAGCTCACTAATTAATGCAACACGACTGCATACAATTGTCAAGCAAATCTCAATTTCGCTATCTCCTCGAAGCTTTTACAAGAGAGCACGGTGAACCATGCAACCCTCAAGGCAAATGATATTTCAACAGAAAATACACACGGATATGCAGATCCGCAAAATGACTGAATTCGTTCAGTGAGCTCGCTAAGTATGAAGTGCCGCTAGGTTCTACTGTGCATGCCTTCGCCTTCTTTCTTAGTTCACTAAGCCTGAATCCCAAACTTGTCATGCTAGAGGCCCTTGGTGCTCTCAAAAACACAGTACACAAATCTCTTGTCAAACAGTCCCCACTGAGTCCTCACACACAGTGCTGCTCACTCTAACAATGGTGCCAGCGAGGTCCAACTGCGCACACCTGTCACACTTTGTGCAACTGCTAGAACAGCTCAAGCTGGCTGATTCCCTCGTAAATCTCCTTCAAAGCCTACCCAGAGGCTAACACAACTCAATTCTCTCTTATACTACTGAACCAGAAATATGGAACAGAGTTTTTCTCAGATGTTTTCTCAGTTTTTCTCTAGAGCCAAGCGCAGCTTCACTGATGTGGGTCTCGTTCGTTTCTCAAGTAAAACCGAAGTTTTGTATCCAAAATGTATCTCTGTTTTCAATTTCTCTAGTGAGCTCGCTAACTCTCTGGTATAGCCGAGACTCGAAGTTACTAACTCTTACGTGTCGCAACAAGTCCAGATTCAGACTGAAACTTTATTACTGTATGTGGGGGGTAGGTAGCTTGCTTTAATACATGAAAATCTACCCTACTTATACTACAAGAGAATGATTGTTACAAACTGGTTATTAGTAAAATACTTTTGTGTTGGCCGATTATCCCTTGTCCAAAACATCACAGCTCTCTTGGCAGAGTGGCACTCTCTCTCTGTTTGGTAGTCTCAAAGGACTGGGCGGCGCTGGCATTGCTCACCTGACAGCAGTGGCTGCCCGTGGGCTAGTACTCAATAGCTGCATAATGTGCGATCATTGATCACACGTCATTCTTGGTTCTCTGTTCTGCTCCTGAAGGTGACAGCATCATAGTCTAGACACAGTAACCAAGAGACACATTGGAATTCTGGTCCGCTCGCTAATCTCATCGGTCAATATCCATTTCCCGACCATGCCCGGTGGTTCTCTTGATTATCTCTTGCATGATATCACTTCTCTGGATCTCCAGGGTCTATGCGTCATTGATCATCAGGCGTGTAGTTATCTAAATTAGCTTTAGTCTGAGTACAAGTGCAGTCCCACCAAGCCTAAATCCCTAGTGCCAATGGATGTCATTGCAAGTGAGCTTGCTAAGTCAGCCTTATTGCCAGTGCATGCCTGTGAGGTACAGTGCAGTGATGAAGTCCTATGTTTTAATTCCGTGGCTTCTTTTTCTGACAGAAGGGTATTCTGACTCAGTGACCTTGCTCCTTCTCATGCCGCTTGCACTGTCAGCGAGCTCGCTAAGCTTACACAGTGCCTAAAGGTAATTTATTGATTTTTGCAAAATTACACGCTTAGACATGCTGCAGGCATGACACCGTCTAGGGCAGCATTCATTTTGCAAATGAGACCGGCCAACAGCTAACAGACTTTTACTCTGAGGACAGTCTGCGATGGATTGCTAATAAGTGCCCCAATGACATATCTGAAGATCAGTGGCACCGAAGAAAATTAATACACCTTAAAGAAATTTCAGATGAGTTTCAACAAGCCTTTTGGGATCAGCCCCCCACTAGCACCGATTTGAAGATACCAGGCAAACTAAGTCTGTGCATAGGTCTACCTGTCATGATAAGGTGTAATGCGGCCACTGAATTAGGAATAACGAAAGGACAGGAAGGCACTGTATATGCTTGGCAGTCACGTAAGGGGAGCAAGGGCCAGCGAGTGCTCGATACTCTCTTCGTAACCCTTGTAAATCCACCATCTCCCATGCAGTTTGAAGGGCTACCACTGAATGTGGTGCCCTTAGGTCCCACAAAGAATAGAGTATGCGTTAACCTGCCAAACAATAGACATACAATGATAACACAAGAACAGGTCAAAGTGTTGCCGAATTTTGCGATGACAGATTACACCTCACAAGGCAAAACACGTCCGTTCAATGTTGTTGACTTACACAAGTGTAAGACACACCAATCGTTGTGCACTTGCCTATCGCAAAGTGCTAGTGCAGCTGGTACAATAATCTTACAGGGTTTATCTGAGGGCTTGAAGTATAAAATCACAAAGGGTGCCAGTGGGGCTTTGCTGACAAGAATTTCATGAACTGGAACTATTGGATGAGATTACAGGATTAAGATTCGAGGGGACATTACCATTGAACATAACTGGGCTCACCAGGAATGAATTAATCATGGCTTACCGGAAGTATAGAGGCGAAACATATGTTCCCCAACATATGCATGTTGCTCTGAGGTGGAACAAAGTTGCTCCCTGGCTTGCACCTGAACCCATTCCAGACATTCCCTCGACAAAACGAGCAGACCATCATAAAGATCTTAAGCGTAAAACTCTCCATGATGAAGCACTGTCTATTAGACGAGGAACTGCCAAAAAGAACAGATTATTAAATAATTCAAACACCGTGAATAGTGTTGCGCCCATCAGCTTGATTTGGCAGAACAATAGCTGTGCTTACTGACTGTGTATTGACCGTACTGTGTCAAATATGGAAGGAAGATGTCGATCTGTGGTCTAATATGTTTGCAGAAGTCAATACTGACTGGTTAGGCAGACTTAGTAACATGCTGAGAAGATATACTGCTGGTCTGACTTCATTCGAGAATGTGAGAGATGAACTTCGACAAAAATATGCGATCCTAGATCCTGTCCACATGTGGTACAGATCATTTACATATGTAAGTAAAGTGTTGCAGCCTTTATTTCTCAACGATCGCCCAGTAAGAAGTTCAATTATCGTGTGTAGTAGGTCTGAATGTGGCCTTGAATGACCTCTAAGTTTACTGAGTATCAATGACGGTATCTTAGAAGAAACAATGTCATTCTATTCAATCAGAAACTGGGTATCTCATGACTCTTGGGAAAGACAGGGCTCTAGGTGCTCCGCTTGTGGGGCCATTACACACAGGAGATACAACTGAAACATGCTGCCGAACCTCCTAGCATTCAGCCTATCAGGCACTCAGCACGAACTGTGGGAGATTAACACTGAATTCACTTTAGCAGTGATACACCATCTACAGTGTTCACACCTAGATTTTGCGAATTTGTAACAATACAATTGCATACCTATCCTATACTAGTGATAGTAAAAGGACTATAGCTGAGGCTTCCAGCTGATAGTTACAGCAGTATGCGACTAGTGAAGCCAGGACTTAGATGTGACACCACTAGTGGGTCAAATCTACCAGCTGGCCATACTAGTGACTTGAATACTAGCCGGACTAATTAATATAAAGCCACTAGTAGCCAAGTAATGCAACTAGCGCACCAAACAAGAAGCAGAATACACAGATCTCAGTGAAGTTCAGTCACTAGCAGACCGATTGGGGCAGAAATGCCTAAGTCAGGTTAACTAGTCACGCAGCAATCTCAAAGCAGGACTTAGAAATGAATTAGCAACAGATTAACATTACGCCCAGATCCAACTAGTGCGATCAGATCTATTACAATCGGTACTAGTATAGCCCGGCTGCGCTTTCGATCACGGCCGACTACGGTTGCAAGCACGAGGCTGTGGCTAGTCATTCATCTCTGGCACTAGTGGCATGTTGCTGAGTCAAGAACGCGAGATTAAACTGCTAGCTGAGCTCCGTGGCTCACTAGTTGTCCAATAGCAATTTCTAGACCGACTATTGCATGTTCAGGCGCGATATTTTGGGCCTAGCCAAGAAATCAGTACCGAAAATACCCCACTAGTGTAGCTGTTTGTGTCACTTTGTACCTTTCTTTACAGTATATAAGTAGTAGAATAGCCACTCGCACGGACAGGCAATGCCATCCCTGCGATTGAGACCTACTAGTCAGTATCTAGTGCCCCAATTAAAGGCTTTTGTGCTTAACCTTGAATGAAGCGACTACTAGTCGCTAAGTTACCTATAGTATTGAGTGAATTGAAGTCCCTTTGAGTCTACTATTGTGTCCTGCAAAGGTCAAGAGTGCTCCGAAGTTAGTTCTTGCAGTTTCTTGAAGTTAAAGTATTATTCTTAGGCCAAGAGTGCCACTAGTAAGCTAGAGTGCGAACTAGTCAAGTGTTGATCACTTGTAGGAAGTATTACAGGGCCAAGAGAGCCAATAGTCCGAATGGTTGGAGTCCCAGCGAGCGCAGTAGCTCAAAACTAAGTCACATTCATTCAATTGTGTCTTACCCACCCCACTAGTGCGAGTAGTACACTTGTAAAACTCACTAGTAATGAATAAAATGTCTTTTGAACAACATCCCTTGATTATTGAGTCTGCAGAGTGCTTCTATCGTACTCAAAACACCAGAATTCAATACATTGGTGATAGTGTAGAGTGTAGAGAGGTTTAGTGTTGGTTGGAGCTCATTTCCGCCCACTAGTCTTTTGCCATTCACTGTTACCGAGCACATCAGCAGATATCCGCACTGTCAGAAAGACATACAAGCTGAGAGGTATAATCTATCACAGTGGCAATCACTTTACGGCACAAATATTCCTACACGGTGTCTGCTGGAGGTACGACGGTGCTCAACGGGGTGGAGAGATGGAGAAAGAGGTCATGTTTGATTGGTCAGATTGGTTCATTGTCACGATCATATATGGCCTGGCATTGTAGTCAGTCCCATCGTTGTTGGATATCATAATGGCAGCAGATGCTTGCTTTTTTTTTTCTTTCATGAACTCTAAATAGCTCAAATGGTTTGGCATTGAATGGTCTGGTGTGGTCGTTCCTTTTGGCTATCATTAAATATATATTTCACTTTGATCGCGTTTGTTTTGTCTTCAAGCTGTCTTCCATCTCATGTTCTAAACTCAGCCGAGAGTGTGCCACCTGTGCGACCATCCAATGTCTGGTGTTAGAATCGGATATCACACTTTATGATGGACCAATGCCTTGTAAAGTTATGTGGGCAGATTTACAGAAGGCAAGATCATAAGTTTTTGAGTCTACGGATCATTTCTTCTAAAAGTGGTATGCACAGTAACATGATTTAGGACCAAGTTTGTATATTGTTGCTTTTACACTGCAAGTACTCTGCATAGCTAACGAGCAACCCTTTGTGTACAGTCGCATATTCCTCGAGATTACTTTCTCATGCCAACATGATATGTTAAATCGTTGAGCCTGGGAACTAACTGCACCGGCGCAACAACTTGCAAGCGCAACATTTGCAGAAGTCTGTGACAAAATGTCACATCACGGTTCGATGCTTACAGAACTCCGGGCCTGGTCTCCTCTCTCGTCCCTCCGCATTCTACATCTATCTTGTTGTCTTGAATAGGGCTTTGCTATATTGATGGCAAAATTGCCAGAATTTGCCTCTTCTCTTGACTATTCATCGGCCTTGCGATAGTTCACACTCTCTTGCCTGTCTATCAAAAGTGATTACAAACAGTGGTACATGACACAGAATGTCGTCTGATTGGTACCTGGTTAATCTGCTCCACGACTTGGCCACAACCACCATAATGTCTGCAGTACATTCGCATCTAAACAATTATAAGGTTCTTGGTAAATTGATCTTTGTTGGTACTCATAGGTCCTGTCCACTATGACGAACACTGCTACCCTTGCAGCAGTATACGGATCCCCTATTAACAAGGTCCCAGTGGAGATACTCACCAGATTTTTTGTCGCTGCCTCAGAAGAACACGACTTCAAAATAAGAGTAGGAAAAAGATCCGACACTGCATTTGCATATGGAGATGTATGTCGCCTATGGTGCCAGGTTATAACCACCACTTGTCCCCAGGTCTGGTCTAGACTGGAAATCACGCCTTCCCCTACAAGGGGCGGAAATGAATTTGATGGATGGTACACGATGGTAGAGCTGGTGTTGAACAGGTCTCAGAGGCATGACTTACACATTTTCTTCACGTCTACTGAGGAACATGAGGGTCGAGCTGGAAATATCACAACTTTCATTTGGTTCCTCAAAGAGGGCTACCAATGGCGAAGTAGTCAGCTAGCCATTGGCCCTCTCCACCTTCCTCTCTTAACACTTCTTCACGATAGATGCCCCTGTCTCACCTCCTTCAACGTCAATGTCACAGAACCTGACTCCTTGCATGTCCTTCACATGAATGCTTGCGAGTTCTCCAACAGGTTTACGGCATGCTGTATTCACTGGCCTCAGGGCTGGCACTATATTACGGATGCCATTCGACATGCTTTATGACCTCACCGACATATGTGAGAATGCCGAACCCCCCGTATATTGTGCGCTCCTGGAAAGTCTTCACACTGCTAGCGAACTTTCATCGCTGAATGTACAGTACGACCAGGAGATGTCAACGACTGTTGATGCGAACATGACTACCGTTTTCCTTCCAGCCCTTACCTCATTCACAACCTGCAACAGGTTTTTGATGATGGCTTTGGCGCTGCCGGTATTGGAAGGAGTCTTCATAAAACGAGGTCTTCTACACAATACAGAAGACAATGGAGCTCTGGAACTGCCTTGGCATTCTGCCCCAGCTGCTTATGTTGCTGCAAAATTCACAGTGCCATCACACATTGCGAGACATGGAACTTCATGATGTTCTCCTGACCAGCTGAGCTCATCGCTGTCTTGCAACAAGCACCAAACTTGGACACATTAATGTTCGAGATGACTGAGTGGAGTTCAACCGATAACGATGTGTTGATATCCTTGATTGGAGGCTTGAGGCTTAGGTCAGAGGAGGAAGACGCTGAATACACATTCCTCCCATCTCTCTCTTTGCTTTCGATCTCCATAGAAGGTGCAACCATTCCTGTGTCTTTGTTGTTCATAGGCAAGGGTTTGGTGGAGACCTTGGAGTCACGTATACCAAAAGAAACTCCCCCAAAATTCTCCATATGCATATGGATCAGTACCTGGTCCAGATCTTTCTTAACATTACCTACCTTATCCCAACCGTTGATCGTACGATTGCGCAATGCTAAACAGGCTGGGAGCGAATTCACTTTACAGTTCTTCCCTTAGAGAATATAATATTGCGACCCCCTACTTAAAACCAATACCGCGGCAAACCACAGCATACCGGTGCTATCCAGTATCCAACGACTTCGCATTCGCTGACAAGCCCGAGTCACTTGCGGTGATCGCGGAACATCCTGATCAAGACAAATGCATACCCGATTACAGAATTTCACTATAATTCCCATTTGTTCACTCCCCAACATCACAGTTGTGCTTTGGTTGCACTCACGATGATGGCTTCCAACGAGGTTAGGCACTCTTCTAAATCTATGTTCGTCAACTGACAGCATCCAGACCTCCTCGATTACGCTCGCAAGCAGTAATGCAAGTGCCCCAGAAAGCCAACCAGTCACTGTACATGCGCTTACACTCTTATGAACTTAAATCTGAGTATCGTAGTCCAATGATTTCGTGAGGTCTCCTATTATGAATATTCCTATGGAGCTCATTGCCAAAATAGCCCAGGCTACCAAGGATGCAATTGAAGGGCCATTAAAAGTTGGCGACACCACCAAGTGTCCTTATACCATGGCTCAGGTCTGTTGCAGCTGGCGGAATGTGGTCAAGGTTGGTTGCCCAGAAGTCTGGGCCAATTTTTCTGTGCACATACCTCCTGCGAGGACAGCAGGAGGATGCAAAGCTTGGGATCACCTGGTAAAGGCAGCTCTTCAGTGGTCGGGGTCATGGCTGTTGCTATTCGATTTTGTGGCAGCAGACGATGCTGTGATATCCCTATGTGCAATAGCATTTCGCTGTCTGCTGGAGGAAGGACACAGGTGGAAGTCGGCAGCATTGAGTCTCAGTCCACAGCTTTTACAAATGCTCAATGTTCTGCATCTTGATTGTCCCATTGTCTTGTCAAGTTCAGTAACCATGTTACAGACCAACACCATTAGACTTGATACCCTTCAAACCTTTGCTTATGCCTATAACACTCGTTCCTTATCCTTTGCTGGTCTCGATTCCAGAACCCTGATTTACCTCCCTTCCCTCAATCTGGTCCAGTTCACAGATATCCGAACACAAATCAGATCGACCGTACATGATGCTTTGCTCCTTTCATTACAGGTCGCAACACGCCTCAGTAAAGTGGAAATGCTTTATACCCATGTCATGGATATGTCACCTGCGCTCCCACCCCAGGTTTCTTGGACATCAGTGACTTACTTTCATGCCACCCATCGCCAGACTTTGGGGGCGGTGGTATTGTGCTCCTTGCAAGTCTTGGTTGTCAAGCCAGGACAGATCAGCTGGTCCAACCTGCATGGCACTGACCTTCACATTGACACCATGGCCACCATATGCAGCATGATTGATTGTTCTCGATGCGATGTTTCGTTAGAAAGGGTTGAGCTCACGAATGTCCCCCTGACGAATCGCCTAGTCACTATGGCCCGAGTCGCGCATAACCTAAAATCACTCCAGCTTGTCTATGGATTTTGGTGGAAAGAATACAATGACGTTTTCACTGATTTTCTTATGTTCTTACGGGAGAGCTTAACCACAATCTCTATAGGACAGGTGTGCAATGTCCAGGAGTTGGTTGAATTGAAGGTGGTCATAGAGGACTGAGAGAGAAGACCGTTACGTTTCTTAGGAGAGGAACTGGTTAGCACCATGGAGGCGTGCGTTCCCGTTCACGAGAACAGTGGTCCGAAGTTTGGGTTTGACTTCAGAGTTCTCACTCCAAAGCCCCCTGCTCCCACCATGAACTGTGAACTTCAATGAAGACTGACCATTTGTCACGCTAGAGGGTCCTCTTTCACCATGCAAATGGCATAGGAATAGTCGACTTCGTTCCACCGGACTGCCTTTAGGTGTACTAATAGATGTATCTCAACTTGGTTCTATTTACAATTCATGCAATACTATGTTGGCATATGCTTGACTCAATGATATGGCGATTGCTTTGGAATTCTTGGTTCTCTTGGTGTCATACACCATGCCACATATTCACATACTTGAATCCTCGACCACCTGGTTATGGGATAGGGTGTAAGTATCTGTGCTCGAGACTGAGGTTCAGATGTGTGCAAACATCCTGTGTTCGTCAATTCTTTCGCTGACACAAACACATACACAATTTCACTGATCTCTGGGTGTGCTTGTCATGATTGGCATACTCTCGTGCTATGATCACTGTCACTGTGGTCCGATGAACTGAAGCGGAAAAAAGTACAAATAGGTAGTGTTGCAAACAGGTATATGTGTGGCCGAATTGATATAGGGTACTCGACCAAGAGCAGAGTTTTAGACTGATCAGAGGTTTTTCGCACCATGGGTGTCATGCATGACAGCTGTCACTGAGGTTTTCGCTGCTCCTACAGACACCTCTTTCTCATCACCCACGCCATATAAACACTCTTCGCACAATATACCATATACCATGTATGGTTTCTGCATACCGCATTATGGGCAAGTGCATATTTGATCTTTTGCCAGGTGGCATCCCACTAACTGACCGATGTTAGGTGTTGCTGCCTGAAGTTCGAGAGTTTAGAGATTTTGAGAGTCACATGCATGGAGTCTTGAACCAAGATTTTAGTATTGGATCTGGAGAGTTGGATTTCCAAGAATCGAGCGATGATGTGCTAAACAAAGAATGATGGATCGACAACTCCTATTCAAATGGGATATTGGGCCTCGACATCACCTGGAGTTGTTTGCTGCAGATGTCCGAAGTTTGCGGTGGTGGGGACTTATTTTATGATGCTCAGTACATGGCCCTGCAAAGAGATTTGGTGTACTGGAGACTTTGTTGGTTTTTATATCTATGGCACATTCCTCAGTCTTGCTCACTTGATGCAGGGAATGACGCTAACCGGTTGAAGACCACCAACAACAACCTTCGCTTGGCTGCGTCACTGGAACACGTCGCCCTCACACCCCACTTTCCTATCGAGATAGAAGGACTTTTCATCACAGCTTGTGTCGGATCCCCTGGTGTACTTGCAAATATTCAGCTGGTCTGCTGTGCTTGGAATAATGAAGTGGTTTACAAGCATGACTTCTTTCGCTGTCTGATTTTCCGTAACCGCAGACTTTGTCCCCATGCGTGTCGCCATGATGAATATCAGTTGTGTTCTTCGCTTGTGGTGCTCGGTATCGCCAATACAATAACAAGCATCACCTTAAGAAACTGGACCATGGATAGTCATTGCTGGTTTCTTCGCACTCTAAGTAGTGTCACAGACATGAAGATCATCAACTGTGGTGTCTGGCCTTGGCTTTATTGCTTGCCGAACACAGTAGTTCGTTTGCTCGTCTGGGAGACCGAAATCAGGGTATCCCCTGGATTATACAGGCTGTGCGACGTCGCAAGTCAGATATCTGCCCTGACCTTGGACTGAGTCACCATTCCATTCATGGTGAGGCTGTATTTTTTCCTCATATCACCCTCTGTACTAATTGAGTATGAAGGTAATGGATAGTGAGGGGGACACCAGTTCGGCTGTTACATGGCAAGCAGACCACGGTCTGATTGACGTGTTAATACCACCAGTTCCGGCTTACACTACCTGCTTGACCGAGCTCACCATCTACAACGACAGCGACAATAGCATGGATCGAATAATCAACAACTTGGTATCGCCTTTACAGGATGTATTGAGTGACTCCGATGTGGACCTCACTTGGCCCAGATGATGGAATGGCTGTGAAGTGTCAAAGCTCCATCTTGGCTTCGGAGACAGTAGTCCATGTTCGATCGGATGCATGGGACGCATGGGGTTTGACCGTACAGGATTTGACTCTTGGTTGTGAGTGATCCTGAGATACCTGCTGGGACCATGTACTGACACATAGTAAAGTAACTGGGTATGAGGACAACTATCCTCTGTGTATTGAAGGTTTTTTCAACCTGGAGGCCCTCCACTTCAAAGTTGATCTTGATTCTAAGTCCACACAGTGGGTTTTTGATGTTACACAGACGTGGAGCTATGGCGCCAAAGCGACCTTCAAGCTCAGTTGTTTATGAGGAACACACTTTGGCCAGTACAGGTGAATGCCGATGTACGCTCAATATTTTCGATGCAGGAGGAATCGTGCTGGATAGAGTGTGATAGCTGGCAGGTATGGTGGGACTTCTTCACTGACTCGTTGTTGGAGGCATTCAGCCTGAGCCATACCAACCATGCATCCAGGTTCCATGGGGAACTGGTAATAACATTCGTCACACCTGAGGAGTTGATGGGACCTCCATTGGTGAGCAGTCACTTCGTGTATGTGCGCAGACTGCTAAACTCCTATGAAAAAAAGTTGAAATGGTTGAAACTAGATGGCCTGCCGACTGTCATCTGCTTGTTATCCTTTCAGAATTATCAAGAGGTGTTTGAAGTTGTCGGCTAGATGTTGATCCTGTTATCGTTGATACCTAATGAATGATAGGAACGATAGTTACAGCGCAATGGGTTGTTAAAGATTTTCGGACTCATATCCACCGTGCTCGCAGTGGCCCTCTTGGCTAAGTTAAAACTAGATTACATGTATGACTTGACTCCTTGTTCACTGTATCATTCTGAATCAGAAATCACTCTTTAAATTTGCCACATTGCTTGCATGTGTCTTCCTGGAACCCCAGAGTTAAGGTGGAGGTCACTAGTTCAATACTGGTCAGAGGCACTGTTTTTGCTTCATTTCCCAAGTACTAACATTCAAAATGCTCTATTGTGGACCTTTAGCTGACTGGAAGTGAGGATGGAGGCGAATTATCCGGCATACGCCGCGATCCCGATCGGCGATCCCGATTCGATCAATCTCGGAAAATGCCGATAATCTCTACAAAGTATTATTATATGGGCCATAGCCAAGAACTGCATAGAAAAAGCAGTCGGTCATCACCGCTATAAGAACATTGCTCATGTTGGAGGCTTCTCGTTATTCTGTATATTAATCTTCAATAAGTAATACGGAAATATTGTATAATACTTATTCTGCATATATCTCTTGTAAGTTATAGGTTTTCCACCTCTCCACGTGTATCATCTATGCCTGTCTCCTGTCACCATACACAGAGCATTAACACTTTTAAGAGTCAGGTATTTGCCTTTGCTGACTCTCACGTCTCACTCCCTACCAGTACGCATACCTACACATGATGTACCCGGTGTTCCTTTTGGGACCTTGCCTGAGTCCGGTTATGTATTCCATCTATCTCCATTCTAGTTTACCCTCTGAACCTTTCGCGTGAAGACTATTTTTCTTACCCCAACAGGACGAATATTCTGACTCCTTGACTCCGGACCTTGAGTCGTCGGAGTAAAGAGAACCCGTTGGTCTTGGCAAGGCAGTGTATCTCGTATCTTTCCAGTGGTAAGCGCTGAAGGTCGACCCTTCTATTTATGCTTCCTTGTGGCTGAAGGTTGACCGGGACTTGAAGTTCTATATGCGTATCACACATTTGTTACGGCGATAGTAGAAGTTTCGCGCATGGTTTACGCGCAATATACTCGCGATCCTCGGAGTCATACTGATGCGTAGTACTTATTCACCAGCCGCAAATATTATGAGAAGCTTCGCTTTGTACATAAGGTCGAAGGGGAATTATCTCGGCAGCAGTCACCGGAAGACGAATCAATGGGCAAGTCGTTTATTAAAGAAAACGCGTTGGATTCTGGTAAGGGAGACGGACGGAAGGGTTCACACGTACTGCGGGAATTACATGTAATAGATATTTTAGGGTTACCGGGTTCTGTCGTTCCATCGGCATTCCCCCCATCGCTCCATCGTATAGTTATCTATATCTATATACATGATTAATGATTAATCATCAAACCTGTAGGACAGCGCACGTTCGCACCCTTTGCGCCCGCTGATCCCGTGGTAAATACCCGAAGTAAGCACGAGAGATGATGGTGGAACAACTCGGGATGGGATCTGTGATTTCGGATTTGCCAGCACTTTCTGAGGGTGATGGCCAGAAAAGGCAAGACGAATTTCATCACAAAATCTCGTGATTTCGGATTTTTCGCGGAGCCCATCCGAATGGGGAAGTTGTGTGTAGAAAATCCGGCAACTTTCGACCCAAAGTGTCGCATCTCTTATGACGACGACGACCACACCACCTTTTTCCTTACTTTTACCACCACTACATTCCCCAGCAGCATCCAATGTCGTCGTCGTCGTCGTCGTTCCGCAATCATAGGGTTCTCATCGCGTCGCTTTTCCTCCCCAATACCATCGTTCTCGGTACAGATGGGTCAGGGAAGTCGACACCGGACAAGCTCGCTCCTCGACCGACGTCGAAGGCCAATGGCGTCTCCTCTGCTTTGAAGCCCAAGGAAATAAACTTGCCAGAGGTCGTCCTGAGGCTTCAGCATGACAAGACGAAGCCAGCGGTGCTCTCAAGGGCAGCCCCATTGAAGAGTATCGTGGAGGATTTGAAGGATCGAGTGAGTAGTGTCAATTACCTTTCATTTTTGTTGGTATTTCCTTCTGTGAAGCTCTCGCTGTCTTCCAGACTTCATTCTGCCTATAGGCTTCGTCGCTGCGCATCTGTTCTGTCCCATTTCCCGTCAGCGCAGCCCTAGGAGGCATTTGTCCTTCAGGAGCGATCATCTTTACCCCAGTGTGGAGTTCCGTCAATGCATACTGACGTATCTTTACAGTCGCGGCATCCTACAGGTGCACCAACGTCACCAGTGAACGAGTCCAGCAACCCATTTTCCAGAATGAACACACCTCCATCGATATCCAAGTCTCCCAGTACAGGCGAGTTGCTGTCCCCAACGAAGGGGCCGCCGCTTTCCTATAGAACTCCCAACCAGCGCCGCTTACGCCGTCGCACCTCTTCTCGTTCGCTCTCTCGACGAGCAGACCAAGTTCCGTATTCCCCTGACCTTGACGGTCCAAATCCCGATTTCCATATCGAACCTAACGCCCACTGCAATGGTGGTCTCAAAAATGCCGTGGACTCGGTATCATTCAGTTCAGTCCGACCTCAGATGAGGAAGAAAGTGTGGGTCGGCACCTTGGGCGTGGAGACGGATAGTTGGAGCGACACGCTCCGTCAGCGTACGTCGACGCGTCTTCGAGCTGGAGGTTACGAAAGCGAGGTCGTCTGGGTCGAAGACGCCGTGTTTGAAGGGTGCTATGACGAGTTTTGTCACCAAGTCCTGTGGCCAGCCCTGCACTACGCCATTCCTGATGCGCCGAAGACTACGATGTTCTACGAGAGCGCCAGTTTCAAGCAGTACGTCAAGGTGAACCAGAAATTTGCCGATACGATCAAGCAAGTCTGGCGAGAAGGCGACGTGGTCTGGGTGAATGACTACCATCTGATGCTCCTTCCTGCTATGCTGCGAGCGGCCGGCGTGACGGGTCCTATCGGATTCTTTATGCACGTCGCCTTCCCATCGTCAGAAATCTTTCGGTGCCTGTCCGTACGGGAAAAGCTGTTGAAGGGAATGCTCGGCGCCGATCTGGTGGGATTCCAAACGGCAAATTACGCGCGCCACTTCAGGCAGACATGTTCTCGCATTCTGGCTGTCGAGGCGCTCCCAAGGGGTATTCAACTCATGGCCGAGGAAGAAGGAAGCAGTCAGGAGGGCAAAGGAAGGTTCGTCGACGTGGGAGTGTATCCCATGGGCATTGATGTTGCGCTTCTGAGGGAGAGGAGACGCGAACCGGAAGTGTCAGAGTGGATAGCCGTGCTGAAGCAGCGATACGCAGGGATGAAGCTCATTGTTGGTCGAGACAAGATGGACGAGATCCAAGGTGTCAAGCAAAAGATTCAAGCCTTCGAACTCTTCTTGCAGAAACATCCCGAGTACCAAGGCAAAGTAAGCGCATTTTAACCCCTCTTCATCATGTTTCTGAAACATTTCCAGGTTGTACTCATTCAGATTGCGATACCTTCCAATGCTCCGCGGTCACCGAACGCAGCTACGCCCAACTCTGCCCTCACGGATCAGATCTTGACCACAGTATCTTCCATTAATTCTCGCTTTTCGACTCTTACCTACCAACCCATCGTGTTTTTACCGACGTCCGACGTTACGTACTCTCAGTACCTAGCCTTGCTCACCTGCGCGGACGCGTTTATTGTTACCTCGCTTCGAGAAGGGATGGCGCTTCGAACACACGAGTTCGTCGTCCTTCAGGAAGGAAAGGAACGCGGCAAGGAAGGTGTACTCGTTCTCAGCGAGTTTACCGGCAGCTGGAGCTTCAGGGGCTTTAGGAGCTGCATCGGCATTAACCCATGGGATAAAACTGGTACAGCTAATGGCATCTACGAGGCACTTAACGACACATGTGAGCTGGATATGGCTGAGGGGCGGTGCCGTAGGTGGGAAGAGCTTCTTGGCTGGGTTGAAGAACAGAGCGCGCAGAAATTCGTCACCGGCTTTCTAGGTCGCTGCTCACGCGCCTGGCAGGAACATCAGCGGGGGACGGACGGCAATAGCGGGAGCGTAGAAGTGTTGGACAAGAGTAAGATTGGACGCGTCCTCGTGCAATGGAGGCACTGCAAGCGAAGGCTTGTTCTGGTGGATTTGGAAGGCACGTTGTGGGATCGGGAGAAGTTCAGGTCCAAGATGAAGTTCAAGAAGGGCGTAGACGTACTGGATCCAGGACTCAAAGCAGCGATCGAGGTGCTCAGATGCCTGAACGCCGATAAGCGCAACGAGGTGTGGGTACTCAGTGGTTTGACTGTCCAGGGTGCGCTTGGTGTCGTGGCCAAGGAGTTACCAGACATTGGCATAGTGTATGTTGGCCATCACCCATTGCCTCATTCAGAATCTAATCCAAATTTACAGTGCTGAAAACGGATGTTTTATCAAGACGAGAACTCGACGCGGCCAACCCTCCCAGTGGATCAACATGGTAGGAAATCTGAACATGACGTGGAAGTCCTCCTGTGTCGAGATGCTCAACTATGTGAGTTCTTTCTCTCGTCGTATCATTCCCATCAGACCTCTTCCTTTCAGTTCACCGAGCGAACCCCAAATTCGTTCGTTGAAGAGCGCCAGACTTCGGTCGTGTGGCGATTCTGGACGGGTGATCCCACGGAGGAATCTGCTGATCGTCAGTGGGCTCGAAGACAAGCTGCCGAAGCTCAGAACCACATCTTCGACAGGTATGCCATTCCCTTTATGAGTTCCAAGCACGATCTCACGTCCTCGCAGTCTAGGCGAACGATACGGCCTCCGGATCATACCCGGGGCGAACAGCTTCCTCGTTCTCCCGAATAATATCTCTCGGTCGACTGCGGTGGGCGCGATCCTGCATCCTGGTGGTCCTGCGCATGCTCCTCTATCTGGAAGGTCGGCATGGACGTCGAACGATCTGGCGATGGAGTCTGGAGACGATCTGGAGTTTGTGCTTGCCGTCAGCGGGGACGAGAAGCTATTGCGTAGATTGAATGAGCTGGATACGGCCGAGACGTGCTCGACGAGCGGCAAAGGCACCGATGCAAAGTGGCAAGTCGATCGGTCGCAAGTTGGTGAACTGTTAACCCTTTTTGCGGGTGTATAGGTGTGAGTTTTTTTCTTCTTTTCCCATAGAACATGTATTCTTGTAATTGGATATCATGCTACTCGATATGTTGTCACACCACTCAGTTATGTTATTTTTATGGTATTCTTATACGGACTTCTACATATTCCATGTACGATAACTCATTCACATTTTCACGGAGTACAAGTTATAATGTATCTTAGGCGACACTTTACATGACCAAATATAATACACGGCACGTATACGATCAAAAGAGCACGAAGAGAAATGTTTCTAAGAAGTCTCATATCTGTAATAATAAACTGAAGAATTTATTTCTGTTCCGTGGTAGTGATATTCATGATTCGGCAAAAAGATCCCGCAACTCTTTCTGTACCCGCTGCTTGTCGTCGAACACTATTCCATGAAGACCCAAGGAACGAGCAGAAAGCACATTCTCCGGCCTATCGTCCACGAAGATCGCGGCGCTAGGAACGGTGTTGGTGGCCGTAAGGACATGCTCATAATATGTAATGTCCGGCTTGCGCTCGCCCGCCTCTCCAGACGTGAAAACACGGTCAAAAATTGTCCAATCTGCCGGCTTCGTCTTGAGAACCTCGTAGTCAGGTAAAGAGATATTCGACATAGCGAATACTCTCAGTCGACCTTGCGATTGCTCCTTGAGCTCGCGGATGAGGTTGATCATCTGGTCATCTGACTTTAGAGATTCCCGGGCTTGGGAAAAGGCATCTTTGACTTCGGAGGGGTCGAAGGAGAATTGTTCCCCGACGCGGTCATAGCAATCCTGCTCGCTGACCTTCCCCCGTTCGTAGTCCAGCCAAGTCGGGGATGCGAGGATTTCGCGTAAGGATTTGGAGGAGATACGGGATTTGGTGGTGGATGACCAGGTAAAAAGCACGTCCCCGATATCGAAAATAATCGTGTCGAATGGGGGGCTCATTTTAAGTCTCTCGGCAGAATGATCTGAGGTTTGAACTTGAAAGTCGAAACTGCCTAATCCTCCTCTTATGAGTCTTATCATAATGATCTAGTCGCGGATGCATTCGGCATCGAGCGAAGGACCGGCCGGACCGGCCCTTAGCGGCCCGCTTACACATCCCAATGGACGAAGAAACTGCTGCTACTATTCATCAACTTTGATGTACTAAAAGTCCTCTACTCTGGGCCTCTAGGACGAGACTAGTGGGACGGACATTTTAAGCACTGGAGCGATTTACCGACTCCATATTAGCGCCCTTTCGCCTGGGAGATTGCTGGGAGATGCCCTTTCAAATATGTGCTGATGTTCTTGTATTTCAAAGTCGCGCTGACTATAATTATTCCCTACTAGCCTATACGCTCTGCTTTCAGATCTATATTGTTTAGCATTCACACAAGACGGCAATTTGCAAAGACTTCGATCTTTTTCATATAGTACTCGGGTCTTGAACTCATCAGAATGCCGGTCCTGGTTGCATTGAATGGTTTCCGAACCTTGGTCGCCGAATGGGGGTTTACTAGATTTAGCTCTATTGGGAGTATTTTACAGTGTCCAGTTGAGTTCTGTTCAATGTTTCTTGATTGATGCTCACGCACGCCCTCAGTGGTCAACGACTATTTCTTTACGTGAAATATTATACGAGCTTATCCTTCAAGCTTCAGTTCTAACTTCAATGTATTGCATTACCCCAAATCCGAAGGCGTCGAAAAGTTTCATTGCTACGTACGGAACAAAGCCTTAAGGGAACGTCTACGTCACTGAAACAGTTTCTGTACGTGCTCCCTGATCGCTATCTTTACTATTTAACGAATGCTATTGCCTCTAGGAAAACTGGCATCTCAGATGTGCAATTGTGCAGCAATAGCAGCTTGGACCTGGACCTCTTCTTTTAGGATCGCAACAGTATCAGTCGGTTCCCGAAGTCTTCGGCAGAGCCATGTCATTCCGCGGTAGCGCGCAGGGACTGGCCTGGGTTTTATTAGGGCTCGGTTTTGGCCTTCTAGGGTTCTGCATCTTGGACCCCAAGCCCTGGTTTGTCGCAGCCCTGTTGGCTGAAACCAGTCTTCGTTTTCGTAGAGGGCTTTTAAAAACTTAACGCCCACTGGCAAGTCCGAGTCTAGAGCACAGCCGTGGGCTGCAGCTGGCCCAAGCGAACCTTTTTTTATGTCAAACGTTGTCGCATTCGCTCTGCTACCTTAAAGCGGCGAGACGAGCAAGCCGCCGCCGTGACGTTGTATCCAAGCCATTGGATGTCTGCTTTCTAGATTTTTCAAATGCGAATTTTCTTGGCGATGAATGACACAGTTCTACAGTCACTGACCAGTAAGTCTGTTTCAATATCAAGTTATATAAATCTAGTTGACGTGTTTTAAAAAAAGCGAATCCCACGAGACATCTTGAGAACATTCTATTATTCTAAGCCTGACATCGGACATCGTCATGTGGCACTGGCATCACAAGTAATCCGCTATGTATTCTCGCACTCGCACTCGGTCGAGGAGTACGGTGATGTGGCCATGCGATTCATCAGGCCTTCTGGGAATTTCGTGCTTTGTTATTTGATGAGCTGGCGACATTCATGAAGTTAAATACGCAACCGGGCAACATCGAGTGCCATTTCTATGCTGTTCTATTTCCTCCTCCTTCCTGTTGCCCTCGCGCTCGCTCCAGGCGGCCCTTGGGACGTGTTTAACTACGCACCTAAGTCCAAGACCGTCTACGCTCGAGACGTATACAAAAGTGTAGGTTCCGTATCCGATGCTAGAAATCTGGTAGGGAACACCGGAAGCGTGACTTTATCTCCAAGTTCATGACTCACGCTGGACTTCGGAATCGAGGCGCGGAAATATCCTTGTTTTACAACTTGATCCAAGGCTCAAAAGTCTTTTCTAGGTCGGGGGTCTTGTTTCCCTCAACTTCGACAAAGTAGACAATATGTCATCAGTTTCTCTTGCTTTCACAGAGTCGCCAGCATATGTCAACCCACTCGCTTCAGACGACTCTGCGTACCCGACACCCGACATGAACTATGATGGCGTTTTTACGATTCCTGCGCCGTTGTCAAAGGAACACTGGACACAGCCCTCCTATTCCCTGCGTGGTGGCTTCCGATATTTGACCATCGCATCTCATTCAAATACCACTCTCGAACTCTCGAACGTCTCTTGTGCCATTTCTTTCATGCCTCACGTAGACGATTTGAGAGCCTACACTGGTTACTTCTATACTTCGGATCCCGCGTTCCACGATCCGGATTTCCTGACGAAAGGTTGATTTTACGGCTCATAGATTTCTAAATTCTTAATCAACTCCTTGTAGTATGGTATGCTGGCGCATACACAGTCCAGACGAACACCGTTCCCCTCGACACGGGTCGACAATTTCCATTCTTGTACGCTGCAGCCGGTAGGCCGTCCTAGTCACATAGAATGTCTCCTTCTACGTCTTAACGTGTACCAGGCTGGTTCAATAATGGAACAATTGGGGTGGCAGGCCCCATACTTGTCGATGGTAATTTTCCCGTGTCTGTTATCATTCCAGTCTCAGGCTGACAGTCAAATGTAGGTGCAAAACGCGATCGGTCTGTATCTCGACATTATATTCGTCGCGCCATTGTTTATATTATCGTTCTGCAGTACAGTATGGCCCGGTGATATGGCCATCTCAGTCCCCACCCAGTTCGTCTCCACGCTCGATTTAGTCCCAACCAGAAATTCGGTTTCTACTATGTTCGCTGCTATGAATCCCGAAACAGGCGCGTTACCACAGGCTGGCCCTCCTCTCACCCTCTACCGGTCCGAATCAGACACTTATCACGCTTGGAATCTCATCGGAACGCGTCAGTCATGTTCTGGGAAACCTTATCTTGGAAGCTGACGATCCTTGCGCAGACAATTATTATCTTTATTCTGGAGATCATGATTGGCTTAGTACCGTCTGGACTAACTATACTCGTGCTGTCGCCTTCTTGGAAGGCAAAGTAGACAGCACCGGGTTGATGAACGTAACTAGCCCCAGAGACTGGGGTCGTATAGGCGGCGGTGGATACAATGCAGAGGGAAATGCAATTCTTTACAAGGTAGGTCCCGTCTTTCCTTCAGGAAATAAGTTTTGACATTATAGTAGGTGCTTTTGACAGCATCAGATCTAGCGAATTACATGGGCGACGAGTTTCTCTCTGCAGCATGGGGAGCAAATGCTACCGCGCTCAAAGCAAAGTACAACGAGGCGTTTTGGGTGGAAAGCGCGGGAATGTATCGAGACAACTTGACAACGACCCTTTACCCCCAGGATGCCAACTCGTTCGCTATTCTTTATAATTTGACCCTTTCGGACGATCAGAAGGTCGCTGTAAGCGAAGGTCTTGAAAAGAATTGGAATGATTTAGGACCGGTAGTTCCAGAGCTCCCGGATACTATCTCGCCATTTATCAGCGGATTTGAAGTGAGTGAGAGATATCTGAAGATGACTCAAGAGTTGACTGTGGTTCCCATCGATAGCTCCAAGCCCACTTTGAAGCCGGTCAGGACAACCGAGCGTTGGACCTTTTGCGTCGGGAATGGGGTTACATGTTATACACGAACCTGTCCGTGCAAAGTACCTTGCTCGAGGGATTCACGGCCAATGGTTCTCTCAGGTACGTCGTTGTTCCATTGTTTTCATATTTGACTGATTCAACCTCAGGTACCAATCTTCCAGAGGATACAACTATAATCCTTCATATACGTCGCATGCGCATGGATGGTCTTCTGGACCTACTTCTGCGCTAACATTCTATATCCTGGGATTGACCGTCACCTCACCTCGGGGTGCTACTTGGTCTGTGAATCCGCATATAAATGGCGGTCTTCCTGGTGCTGAAGGTGGTTTTGAAACATCGCTGGGATGGTTTGGCGTAAAATGGGTACTGCAGGCTAATCAGTTCTTCATGGAGATCAATACTCCGGAAGGAACCGATGGTCTAGTGAAGCTGCCGAGGGTAGGCTCTGTGGTCGTCGACGAAGTTGCTGTCGACGTCGGTGCCAATGGGGAGATTATGCTGAATGGAGGGAAACATACCCTGGTAATCCTCAGTTAGGTATTTGTATGCCGGAGTACCCCCTCGTAATGAAATGCGCGTGTCATTGTAACTGGTACATCAGTAATCGGTAAAGATAGGTGGTACAGATCGGTCGTGCAAATGTGTGGAAGAGAAAAAAGTCCGTGATGTGCAAAAAGAGATAATTGTCCCTGAGTGGCCCGTAAATATCTTAGGCCAGCCCAATAACAGGAAGCGAAATCGTCATCAGAAGTAATAAGTCCATTTACAGAGTCAAAACCCATCCCAACATCGCCGCCAACACGCCAGCTGAGCCTAGCTCAAGCCTGGAAGCAGAGTTGAAGCTCCCAGTAGAGGAAGCAGAAGCAGAGCCTGCGGAGGATCCAGCCGTTCCGGTAGAAGATCCAGCGACAGAGCCAGAAGCACTGACGCCAGATGAGATCGCGGATCCCGTCCTAGAGGATAAGAGCGGTCAGAAGAGACCGATATATTACGGGTGAAATAAGCCGACTCACGTTGTTGCGCTTATCGAACCCGATATCGTGGGCGCAGTGTTGGTTGCAGTCGCGCTAGCACTTGTCAACGAGGACGATGCTGCAGCAACGGAGAAGTCGCCCGACTGAGCGAAAACGTCGTTGATGTTGGAAATGTTCACCAGTTGAATTGTAAAGCCATCTCTATATCAAGCCAAATCAGTAATGTGATACGGGGAACCCGGAGGAAGGAAGAGAAAGAGCGACGCCGTCATTCGTTAGGATTGACTCTTTACGGAAAAAACCGAGACTGAGAGTATACACACCCGGTTGGAAGCTGAGGTAACGCCAAAGTAACCGACTGAAGGCTTGCATCCACATTGTTTGCAATGGCGAACTGTCGATTGAACCCTTGATTAATCAGCTCAATGGAGAACGTATCGGGGTCGCCGGCAGACGTGGTCCATGATACTGTGAGTTCTCCTGCAGAGGAGACAGTAGTATTCGGACTGCTGACAGTAAGCGCATGGACGAAAGGAAGGACGAGAAGGGAGACGAAGGCCAACATGGTGGACGGGGTTTGGGTGGTAGGGCGACCGAAAACGACAAGCCATTGTATTTGAGCATTTTACCACGTGAGGCGAGAGCCGCGCCTCGCCTCCACGGTCCCTTCTCATTTCCACGGCCTTACATATTAAGGCCGCTGAGACTTCTGAATGGTTTCTTCGGATACGAAGCAATGTATTTTAAATAAGATGTGGCTCTTGGATACACATTGCACGGCATGAAGAGACGCTCGCTGTTGGAGGTAGCATGAGTTGGTAACTTGGTATCTATTCGGATTGAAACATCAATGAAGCTGCACATGATTCATCGAAGCGTGTTACTTACTTGCTTTGAATACCCTGCACAGCACTGTTCAGCACTGCTTCCGGTCTTCTGAGGACATATTGAACGACTTGCTTCCCACAAAGCGCAGTCAATAGCGGGACACCCTTCCCGGTCGGCTAGGAATGGCCTAAGAAGCACAGACCATTTAACTCCATAATATCTCGGAGCTTCCAAGCCGTCGGGTCACAGACACAGTACTGCACCCCTAGCATCAGGGAATTTGAAGGTACATGGCAATGAGGACATTCGATAGACGCTGCGCATCCGTCATCGCGGAATGAAGAAATGAGCTGGTATGAAGTTGGACGTACAGTCTATCCTTCGCAGGCCACTGAGCGAGTGGAACACGTCAAAGATCCCGATACACCGACAATACGAGAATCTTCTTGAGCCACATACGACAAACTAGCTTGGCATGAAAGAGAATCCAGAGGCACCAGTCCGGGCCCAAGCCTGCCTACATTTCCCAGTCTTCCTCTCTATGACCAACGACGGCAGCCATGGGAGTTTCACCCAACCTCTGCTACTGCGTCATCGACTCAATGGACGTCACGTCCCTCTGGTCCGTCATCTCCAGTTGTAGACTCAACGCATTCACGCAAAAGCGGAATCTT
Organism: Armillaria borealis; assembly: GCA_030435635.1. Classification (NCBI taxonomy): domain Eukaryota; kingdom Fungi; phylum Basidiomycota; class Agaricomycetes; order Agaricales; family Physalacriaceae; genus Armillaria; species Armillaria borealis. The sequence goes on from JAUEPT010000128.1 coordinate 38,067, forward strand.
GATCGTGTAAAAGGTACGAAGCCGGGTAGTCCATACCGTAAGAGGAGTTTTTGACCTGTTACCCGCATTTATAGAAGCACTTCCTCTTCGCTGTCAGCGTATTGTGTGTACGCAGAGGGGACGGAGAGACAGGGAGATGAGGTACTGGAGTAGGACAAGGCTGAGGCCCTACACTTTGGATCCAATGCAACGAGAGTGGGTAGGCGTCGGTGTTGGTGTGTACTACTGAGAAAGAGTGGGAGTGTTCAAGCCTCGGGCCCAATGCAATCGAGGCAAACATATGTCTGACTTGTCTGCGGAGGTCGCAATAGATCATAGATTCATTAACGGGATGAATGGCACTGGATCGTTGTGAATGGTGATGCGGTGGGCCTGGTGGCGCGCGGGGGGTGTAACGGCTATCGTTGGCGTGCAAAAGCTTGCTCGATTGCTGACATCATGTCTGCCACGTACAGTGAAAGCCAGGGTGTACGCGATCTAGGTGCCCAAAGAGGCGAATGTAGGACGGGAGGTTCGCCATCGTGTGCCAACACTGAGGGCATGTTGGTCTGATTAAACGCATACTGCTGGGTATTTTCAGCGGGGAAAGGGTAAATTATGGAAGCGCATACCTTATTCCCATGTGTCTGACCGCAAAGACGAATCTGTTGGTGTCGAGTAAGCTCTGCCCATCGACTCCTTCTCCTTCTACACGTGAAGGTGTTGGAGCATATGGCTGAGAAATTCGGTTGTCCCGACACGGGCCTAGCTGTATCGCAGTAGGCAAATTTCGGGCCAGGAAAGAGGCCAGACGCACGTTATCCCTGGAAGTTTGAGGCGACAGTCTTTCCAGCAGAAAAAAGGAACCCTGCCACCATGAATACGAAGTTGGATGCCGCCGCTGAGCATCGAAGTACTGAGAATTCGTTTGAAGGGATGAGAACGAGTTAATTCACTACATACCAGGTCTCAATTCCGTCTCCACTTTGCCCACCGTGCCGACGTCGAACATGCAAGTGCTCTCGTTATACTCGAGCTCGTAGAAGGTTCAATTCCGTGTGTTGAGATGGCGATGGTGGTGGTAAGAGGTCAAGTCAAGATGTGAGTGGTCCAATTTGAAATCTCTTTCTCTTCGACCACCATCTCCGGCGCAATCCTAATCTCGACAACGACGATACCGCCGTGACCGCCCACTGTGTCTACGGCTATCTCAGGGACATTCTCGCCTTGGCGGCTTCGCTGCGAGGCTGACCTCATTCTTGTTGAACGATTCGATGGCCGAGGATACTGACCACTCTGTTGAACAAGCTCAATGCACAGCCAGCCTTTCAGGACCAAAGGCGAGCTCAAAATTTACCTTTCTTCTCCATTATATCAGTCTGACAAGGGTCCATAGTGCCTCGTCGATAATCGATTCCTGGTCGAATATATATGCACTTGAATCTCCGATTTTTGGAATATTCGCCGAGTGTACGCCCAAAGTATCATCATGAGGGCCGCGGTGACGAGCTAAATAATAAAGGCGGGAAGGGTATGCTCCAGGTTACTGTTTCTGTCGTCGCCGGCTCATTTTTACAAGTTCAGTACGCCTTGACGGCCGCCGACAAGATTCTGATTTCATCAAATACTAGTCTACAGTGAACCGCGGGGACTCTAAGATTAAGAGTCTGCCTAGAGGAGACTAGTGGGGACTGAGAACCTCGATATTCATGGTCGTGATTCGTGGCAAGCATTCCAGCGAGCGACGGACAGTGCCGAGCAGCACTTACGACTCCTTCGCCTTTTCCTCTCTGCTACACCATTCCAGCATCGCCATCGGTGGCGCCACCCCAACTAGAGCACCAAGTGCTGCATATATCTAGACTGATGACCGTCTGTCTAACTACGCTAGTCGTTGCAAGCAAGAAATCTCATCTCACTTTCTCGCTTGCGACGTCAAGTGGTGAGAGAGAGGCGGTTACGAGTCTAGCATATATCCATACCATCGCGATTGTGAATAGGGTGAACGAATATCCCGATGCCGCCAAGGTCTACATGATCTCTGCATACAGTACGTCCTCATGTTTGCGTTGTACTTTTCTTACCTCAATCACAGGTTCCTGTGGAATGACGTCGTCCGATGAATGTACACGTTACAGCTTCTTGGATACAGAGTATGATATATAATCCAGTTCAATGACCGTCAAAACGAACGAAGGCAAAGTTGGACTCAAATACAAGGGTGAAGCAGGAAGTCCTCTTCTATTGGAGATCACACCTATACCAAGCGTGTGCCAAAAGTCCAGGTATGCTGGTTTCGTATCTGCGTACTGATCATCCTGATCATCGTCTCTCCCTCAAAGACCAGCTCGTGATCCCCTTTGACAATGACTGGCAGTTCTTGGCTCACTTGTTCAAATTTGAATTGGTGGGTTTCGGGCACTGGCGTGGATGCCGGGATTCTCAGGCTGTCTACGAAGCCGCGTATCAATATTCAATCAACAGCTTCTTTTTGCAACGTTTAGCAACTTCTATGTACGGCAATCGATCGGTATGAACCCTTGCATCGTTTCATCAATGCTTGGCTAACTCATCGGACAGAGAGACCCACATGCACTCTGCAGTTGTCCACGGCAGTGTCAACCTAGTTTCGCAACAGCTTGTCTGATACTGGGGTATCTTTCCAAATGAATACGGAATATTCTCAAAATCCATCTACTCAAATGAGAGTCAGGTGTTTTGATGCAAGCGCGCCGTGGATAGTAATCGTATCGTTGAGTTTGTGCGCGCTAGCACAAGCCTCTCTGGCTTTCCGACACCGATGTTTGTGACGCTGGCAGACCGTATTGAGGCCTGACCTTGGTGACTATGCATTGGCTAGGCACGTTGGAAGTGTGAGGCCGTCATGCTTTTATGACTCTGGAAGTCGAAGTCCTTGACTGACGGACTCTGACGGAAGGGCCGATGAATGGACCTGACCGGGGAACATCGCGAACATCGACGTCGCATTCTCACATTGATTTGCACATCCCTCAATCTTCTCGAATCGGTACACTTTCACTACCGCCAACAGCATAACACCATCGTGGGGTACCTGATTCTCTTCAAATCCTCCTCGTTGCCCCAACATCCGTCACGTCCTGGCCATGTTCAATACTTCCTCTATCTCTGGCATCACCCTCGAATCTGCTGGGCTCATCGCTCTCGCCGACCTCTCCACTGTCGCAGTGAGAACGGCTCTGACGGGAACGGCCTCTTACCTTGATGTCCTTGTCCTTGTACCAGGCATGCATCAGCAGCAGTCCGCCGTCAAAATCAACGATGGTGAATTGCCAGACACCGGTTCGATGACAAACGGATACGTCTTTCGAGTCGAGAATCCAGCTACGGTCAGTTATCTACGACATATTGGCCGTACTGGCAAACTCGTCACCGCCGAAGTATCCTTAAAACCTACCCGCAACTGCAAACCATTCCCGAATCGTTTCTGCGACTTCGATATATCCCCACGCAACAATCCCTTCTTCGTCTCTGGGATTCGTGCGACTCTCCTTTACCTCACTTGCCCGATACTTACCATCATCGTCTTTGCGCTCCTAGGCGCTATTAGGGATTGGTGGGCAGTTGCGGTCTTAGGGGTGCTTGTGCTCGCTAGATTTATCAACGTCGTCGTCGTCAAGAGGAGAAGCGAGGAAGGATGGAAGGGCGGGGAAGAAGATGGCTTGAATGGCGACCTCCTCATAGTGTTGAGTCAGGATCGGTGGGTGCGCCTGAAGGGAACGATAAACGACCTGAAGGCTGTTGGTTACGGGGTCAGACTTCGGAGGAAAGTTTTGCCGTAGCGTTCGCTACGCTGTTGGTCTATGCGTCTGCTGCTCTTGCCGGGAATGCAACGACGGTGGGAAGCCTGCACGTAGCCTGCTTGCTACTCTGTTCTGCCGCTCTATTGAGCTTGTGCAACTCCTCGACACAGTGTCTGCAAATGTTCGGTCGTGTTATGCGGAGCAACTTGAAGGGGGATCCGAAGGGCTATGGCAAGAGGTTATGCTCTGCACAAAGCGAGTATTAAGCTCAGCGATAGGGTAATCGGTGTCAATATCTAGGCGGTCGAGTTTAGCGTCGGCACGGAGCGAAGCAACTACACGCAGGACGCTGCATGTGCCCGCACTCCGGTTCCTGTTGGGAAGGCTCTCGAGAAGTTGACGAATAACTCATTCGTGAAAGCGGAAAGACAGATTGGGCCATTGACATGCGGCTGATTAAACGTGCTGACGCGAATGCTGTTCTTAAGGAACTTCACTGAGTCGACGAAACCAAGGGCTCGGACATATCTGGGGACGGCGATAGTGTTAGCACTGCTAACTTGGATCCTTAGTCCTTGAAGTACTGCCAAGACATTTTCCTTGTAGTTTTTATTTATGATATTGGCGCGGTTACCAAAAAAGCTTAGATTTCGCACAATTCCACCGATTCAGAAACGTGGGCGAGTGTGGACGCTAAGTACATGGTGTCCGGGAAATGCCGACGACCGGAGTACTTAAAACGTCATTCGCGTCTCTTATAATTCTTGATAACGAACCACCATCATCCAGCTGTACTTGGGTGCATCGACAGTGGCGACGATGCAGCGCCCAATATTTAGACCACAACCAGCTGCTGCACCTTTCTCTGCGACCATCATCTCCGGCAACGAATGACCTCCTACCTACCTAAATATCGACAACGACGATAATACCGCGCCCGCCCACTGTGTCTAGCGGTTTCCGCGACATTCTCACTCCGGCCGCCTCGCTGAGACGGTGACCTTCATTCTTATTGCAACGACTCAAGGCCGGGATAATGACTGCTCCGTTGAGCAAGCTCAATGCACAGTCAGCTTTCCATGACCAAAGGCGAGTTCCAAAATATCCTTTCTTCTCCGTTATATCTATCTGACAAGGGTCCATAGTGCCTCGTCGATTCATGGTCGCGCATATATGCACTCAAAATGTTCGATTTTTGGAATATTCACAGAGTGTATGGCTAAAGCGTCCTCGTGGAGACCCCAGCGACGTTAAGGACGGCGATGAGCGAAGGCAGGAGGGGTGCGTTCCAGGTTACTGTTGCTGTCGTCACTGGCTCATTTATCAAGTTCAGTACCCCTTGACGGCCGCCAACTTGTCAAATGCTGGTCTTGTACTGCACAGCGTGAACTATGTGACATAGATTCTCGCCGTCTACGGACCTGGATTCGTGACTGAGTATCCCGACAAGACAACTACGTCCGAATCTTTCGTTTTTTCCTCTCTACTACATCCCGGTGCCGCTATCGCGACTCTCCTAGCGGTACCACCTCTGCTAGAGCGTGAGGTACGGCATATATGCATATCATCACATGTGATGGACGAATATCTCTCAGATTTTCACGATCGCCTGTCTCCGGTATGTTCTCTTACCTTTGCGTTATATTTTTCTTACTTCAATTGCTGCAGGTACCTGTGTCATCACTCGATAAATCGACATGAAATGATATGGACACAGGCTAGGATAAAACTTCAGTTCAATGGCCTTCAAAAGGACAGAAGGCGAAGGTAAAACAGTCGGCCCTTCTAATTGCAAGTTTGATCCCGCTGATACTCCCAGCAGCGCCAATCTCCGTACATTTCAGTGCATGGCGTCAAAGCACGACTATGTCAAGACCTACAACACACGGAGCAATTAAACCGTAACTTTTCACGTCCGTGGGATGGCCCCAAGATCACGTCTATATTAAGCGTAGTTTGGGTGCGCCTAAAGTGTCTATGTCTAGGTATGCTGGTTTTGTATCTGCCTATTGATCATCTTGATAATCGTCTCTCCCTCGAAGACACGCTCAATGGTCCCCTCTGACGAAGCCTAGCGGCCCTCCTCACGAAGCTATCGTTGTTAAGATGGCTCGTTCTTAGCTCTTCAATTGGTAGGTTCTTTGGGCGCTCGAGGCATTGATAGCCGTGGAGACAGCCAAGCCTTGAATATCGGATGCCGAGATACTGTCTACGAGGCCGCGTAGAAGTCGACGGCATCATTTTTCAACGTTCAACAACTTTTAGAACGCGCCTTTTCCTTGTGGCCTAGCTTAAGAACATTCGATCAGTATGAAGGGCGTTTACTGATAACTCTAATATTAGGCGCACAAGATACAGCACTGGCTTCGTTGTTAGTCTGACTAACCCATGGGACAGAGAGACCCACAAAGACTCAAGGCTCTGCCGTTGTCCGCGGCAGTGTCGACCTATGTTCACAGCAGGCTGATCAACCCTGATCTTACCAAGTAAACATGGCGCGTATCGAACGATCTTGCAACCAATCTGCTCAAGAGGGTCAAGTGTTTTGATGCAAGCGCATTGTGAATACACGGTTGGCTGGACTGTATTATTCAACTTAAGCGCTGGCGTAAGCCTCCCTAGCTTTGAACCTTATAACAGTGGCGTTTATAACGCTGAAAGACCGGATTGAAGGTCGACTCTGCGGCTATGCCCGTTGACCGTTGTAATAATATTGAATACATTAGTTAGGCGCGCCGTAATTTCAGGGAAGCCACAGTCCTGTGACTGACGGACTATGACGGAAGAGTCTTGATGAATGAATGGCCGTGACATTACCACACTGCTTAGCACATCCCTGATCTTCTCGAAGCTGCCCTGCATAACACTGTCATGGACTGTCAGATTCTCTTCGAACCATCGTTGCCCCAACATCCGTCACGTCCTAGCCATGTTCAATACTTCCTCTATCTCTGGCATCACCCTCGAATCTGCTGGGCTCATCGCTCTAGCCGACCTCTCCACTGTCGCAGTGAGAACGGCTCTGACGGGAACGGCCTCTTACCTTGATGTCCTTGTCCTTGTACCAGGCATGCATCAGCAGCAGTCCGCCGTCAAAATCAACGATGGTGAATTGCCAGACACCGGTTCGATGACAAACGGATACGTCTTTCGAGTCGAGAATCCAGCTACGGTCAGTTATCTACGACATATTGGCCGTACTGGCAAACTCGTCACCGCCGAAGTATCCTTAAAACCTACCCGCAACTGCAAACCATTCCCGAATCGTTTCTGCGACTTCGATATATCCCCACGCAACAATCCCTTCTTCGTCTCTGGGATTCGTGCGACTCTCCTTTACCTCACTTGCCCGATACTTACCATCATCGTCTTTGCGCTCCTAGGCGCTATTAGGGATTGGTGGGCAGTTGCGGTCTTGGGGATGCTTGTACTCGCTAGGCTAATCAACGTCGTCGTCATCAAGAGGAGAAGCGAGGAAGGGTGGAAGGGCAAAAAAGAAGATGGCGATGGCGACCTTCTCATACTGATGAGTCAGGATCGGTGGGTGCGCCTGAAGGGAACGATAAACGATCTGAAGACCGTGACAGCTGGCCATTGGCTGCGGGGTCAGACTTCGGAGGAAAGCTTTGCCGTAGGGCTCGCTACGCTGTTGGTTTATGCGTCTGCCGCTCTCGCTGGAAACGCATCGACGGTGGGAAGCCTGCACATAGCCTGCTTGCTGCTGTGCTCTGCCGCTTTATTGAGTTTGTGCAACTCCTCGACAGAGTGTATGCAGATGTTCGGGTGTGTTGTGAGGAGGAAGGGAGATCGTACGGACTATGCTCAGAGGTTGGACATGGTAAAGGACCTCGTTCGTGAAAGCAGGAGGGGCGATTGGGCTCTCGCTATGGGGCTGATCAAGTCTGAAGAGGTGGTTACTGTTCTTGAGGAACTCAAGTTCGCCGACGAAACCAAGGGCTCGAACATACCTGGGGGCGGTGGTAGTGTTAGCACTGCTAACTTGGATCCTTAGTCCTTGAGGTACTGCCAAAACATATTCTTGTATTTACGATCTTCGCGCACTTAGCAAATAACGTACAGATTCCGCATAATTCCAGCAATTCATTTAATTTTAGCCTAGCTGGACTTTGGTACACCGACAGCGGTCACCGGTGATGATGCAGCGCTCAATATCTGAATCACAGCCAACTGCTGCATCTCTGGAACTTCCCATCGCGCTGTGGTCTTACTCGAGGGATTGTAGAGAGAACCATGGAAATTCGCCGATTGATCAGATCACTACGAAGTGCACCGGAAAAAGGTTTTTGCTGAAGTACCCACGTCAAAGCGAGTGACATAAATTCATAGATGATTTACGCGCGACGCTGTCGGACGCCAATGATACTGGAATGACCGCAGCAGAAGTACCCAAGTCCTCAGCTCGATCCTCGTAGCGCATTATAACCCAGCCATGTCCTTGCTGGAATTGGCAAAGAGCCCGGCAACGAAGGAAGGTCATATCACTATCGGCCAAGGGGGCGCTTTGACTACAGGCTCGTTTATAACCTCGTTCATGTGAAGCAGGAAGTCTGGCATGTTTACAAAAGTAGAAGGAGTAGCTAGAAGATTCCGAAATTCAAATAGGAACAAAAATGCGAGATTGTATCGACATCATGATGGTGGCAGAGGAAGAGGTAGGCACGGTCACACCCCCTTCAATCTGATTTGTGTCTGATTCGCCAAAGCAATATATAATCATGAATGAATAAAATACGCTAAATCTATTAAGTATTCGTAGATGTATAGATAAGTTTAGATAGTACAAAAACAGTGGAATTCTATACGCGCGAAGGTAACGTTCAAACGACAATCAGTGTCCGACTGGACCCCTCCAAATGATGTGTAACAGAAGATGTCACTGGCACACTGGCCGGACGATTTTCCATTACCTCGTCCCCGGCCCGGTGAATATCCTTGTTAACGTCTTCTTCCCCCGACTTCAATATCTTTCCTTGGAAGAATGCCATGGCCGTGAAGATGGATAAGAATAACCATGTGATGCACATGAGGATCGTCATGACGAGGTGGAACGTTAAAAATCCTTGGACGTCGAAGATATCACCAAGAAGGCGTGTAGCGTTTATCCATCCCACTGAGATAAAAGGAGTATTTAGCCAATGTCACTTTGAGGCAGTAGCACATACCATTCGGGAATGTCATGGCCCAGCCTGGGTGTCATATGTATACGTGGATCAGCAACGAAACGATGTAAGGAAGACACCGGTACACACAGCTAAGAATCTCGTCCATATGTCCCTTGAATGAATACCCGTAGGTAATGACGCCAAGAATAAAGAAAAACAGCGCTAGCCCGTAGAGTAGCAGGCTTGCCATCACGCTCGCCGAATACCAGACGTTGCCTGCAGCGTCTGTAATGTATCCGCGGGCAGCGAGGCTGTACGGAAATTAAAACGAGATATGAGATATGAGTTCGCAGCACGTACATTGATCTTGCATGATCACCAAGGCTCATCAATGTAAGCGCAGAAAACCCGGGTGGGCTACACGCGACAAAAGCGAGATTCGACTGTGAGCTCTGCATGAACCCGTTCTAAGTATGGTTGTTAGCCTGATGTTAGTCCCAGCTCTTAGAATTATTGTACGCACGATCATAAGTCTACAGATAGTGAGCAAGGGTGACCTAACAGAATACTGAAAACGTACCGAATAATGTAAATAGAGAGAAAGAAGAAAGCCATGAAGAGTCCGAGACCTGATGGAAGTGTTAGCGCTATGAGCTCCGTCAGACATCGAGGGTACTTCACCGTGAACAACGTAGCCGACAAGTAAGACGCCCAGAGCCCTTTCATCGGATGCATCAATTACCCTCAAGGTATTGGCTGACACTAGCCCTGTCAACATCTGCGAGAACAAACAACATCAGACCAACACACGGCGGGGACCTTCATATCGTCACGCACTAATGGGAACACCTGGGCAACCGTTCGTTCACCGTGAATCAAAACAAAAGAAATGGGCGCTTACCGGAAATGCGTATGAAGGTGCAAAATGCAGCAGGTCGCGCGGCTGGCTGAAGGTTATTTTTATCATGGGAAAACATGTTGCCATTGCAATAGCCAGGTATACCCTATGGCCGCCGATGAGTCTCTCAATGCAAGCGACAAGCGTGCTACTGACCAAAATAAAGCGTAAATCAGGTTTGGGTTGATGTGACCGTAGGTCACGTCATAGTTGACAGTGCCGACGATTATGGTAGCGAACGAAACGACCTAAGAAGTGGTTTGAGAAGAGCACTCAGCGGCTGTGTGGAGAAGAAAGGCTTGCCATTAGCGGCACGGATATTCCTTGGATCGGATCCTGAAGACGAGACCATGCACGGCGACGGAAGACTGTGTGAATAAACAAGCACTGTCAGCAAATAAACCCTTAAGTATACAGGGAGAGAAACGCACAAACAGCTTGTAAGCAGAGCATGACCATGTTCACAAGAAACAGAGAAATGCTGAAGACGAAAAACACCATCTCTATCCTCGACACAAACGCAGGATGGCGCTTCAGGTCCGAGAGCGTCATAAAAACCGCGCTCGTACCCATGACGATGGGGAACTACATAGATGAAAATCTTGAGTTTAAATCCTTGGATCGGACAAGACACTTACGGCCTGCCATGACCACCCATGGATGCGCCGTGCGATATCGCTCACTTGTGGATCCGGAGGCGGTAGCATATCCCTTTGGTTGCTAGACTGAGCCAATGCGCTGGTAGGATTGCTCGCGAGAATATATTAGAGAAGGGGTACCGTGAAAGCGGGTATGGGAGGAGGGTTGTGGGAGTTGTAGACATAGAAAGTCGATCAAGCTTTAGAGTCGCCCATTTGGCGTTTGAGATCTGAATATAGACTATTAAAACATGAGTTTGTCGTACGAACATTAATCTTGGTCGATATCAGAGGCTGTTCACTTGAATGCGCAGAGACCACGTTTGCTTTGATCTTCATGAGCCCGGTTTGTTGGGATTGTTTTGGCTAGGCTGCGAAGCGCTTTCTGTTCTGTTGCAATTGAGTGGCTAAGGCTTGAGCCATGATATTCGAGAACAATACATACCTACATCTGTATGCACTTGGTCGTCTAGGCTAGGCTGAAATTCAAGGTTTGCTCTAGGGCCTGTGTACCAGCAGACTATATTAGCGATGTAAGTTGAGCTACATGTAGCCTTGGGCCAAGCCTAAGGAATGTAATTGGAAAAATATTGAAGCGCATCTGAATCGGTACATACATCGGAACAAGATATTTTGTATGCGTTGCATATCAACAGCGAAGATTTGTGGTAATTCTTGTGAGAAATCGCCGAAGGAAACAAGGGGAAGAGTAACTTGAGTGAGTTTAGATGATCAACTACGGGGCGTTTCTTTGCAACACCGAGTTACCGACAGCGTGAACTGTCCCAAGTGCTTCTGGTGTAGTATCCTATTAATCGTCCTGACCCCGCGTGGAGGGGAAGGTTCTGTTTTGCTACGATGAAACTTGAGTGACTAGTACACTGTTACACAGCCGCAGGCCGCCTTCTTCACAATGCTTCACCATCGACGTCGACAATCTTCGCCGCTCGGGTCCATTCCTGCACACAAATCAATGCCAAGGGACCTAAATAGTAGCATTCGAATAGCTGAATGACATGGCGGAAGGAGACTAGCTCGTGAAAGGAGGTTTTAGAACGATGCGCGTTACGATCGGATGACACCGATGTGCCAGGTGTCGTCGATGTGCCGGGTGTTGCCGATTTCGGCACACCTCTCCTACCATACGACCACCACGGGTATGCACCAGTCTCCCCTACACTCTACTGCGCCTGAGCCCACAAATGACCGGCACAATGTTATTTCCGTAATGCCTGGTGTCCTTCGTGCCCTGCTATGATGTTCATTTACAATGTCAGTTACCCAGCATCATTCCTTGATTCTGGCACCTGTTCAAGTTAATTGAACATATCGATATTCGGAACACTTCAGTAACAATACAGCATAGAGTTGAGTCCAGCTTGGATTCGTATCTGCTGCGTCTGCAGACGCCCAACCGGGTAGCGTAAGACCGTCGGGAGACGGTTTAGAACCTGACAGTGCGTTCCCATCCGATCGATCATCCTGCGTCGGGAGCGATCATCACAGATTCTAGCTAGGTGCCCGACTGGGTTGGATCCAATCGTCTTGGCAACCATACAATTTGTTCCCACTATTATATGTACGCGAGTGCTAGTCTAGCCCAATTGCTCTCCATCTGGTTCAGGGTCCTTCTTATTGTGCGTCGTAAAGTATCCGATCCAACCAACGACTGATGAGTGGCATGCGGGTTTAGAATTCGTCGGGTTTCGGTACGACACCTCGAATGATCTCGAGTTCTTGAGGGTTGGTCTACCATCCAAAGGTTTTCGAAGCCAAGATGCGTCAAAGTGAGCGCGATCGCGGGGGGCACTATGCCCGAATAGGAACAACGAATGGCTGTCGCGATTACCGCTAAGGATTACGTTGCACGGCATCCGAGACTACTTATCAGCCACGATTATTTACGTTCCTACTCGTGGTATTTTAATACGCGTCCGGCAGGCCCCTGAACTTGGACTTTAGTTCTCCAATTCATGATCATTGGTCACTGTGGCGGCTGGCCCCCATGTGTAATCTCTCAAAGGAACTGCACACCCTGCTGGCAACCGTTCTCAACCACGACTCCCCGATGATCCTCACCATTGACCACTTTCCCTGTTGATCCACCGAGATTTTGCTGCTCGAGCCGGCTGGTTTGCGCTTGTTGTTATACTGGGCGAAAGTCGCGGCTTGATAGAAGCCGAGCCGAGCTGTAGGATGTCTCAAGGACAAGAAAGTCTCTGAGCCGTTCGAAGTCGAACCGTAACAAGGCGGTAAGTAAATATCTACCCACAAAAACCCTAATGAGACTGAAGAGTGGGGCGCAAACTGAACGTCCTGAGCTCTTCAGTAAATCCTCGGTCGTTCTAACCTTGGACAGTGGTAGTGTGAGCGCTGCCAACTTGGATTCCTAGCCCTTGAGTGCTACCAAAACATTTCCTCGTAGTTTGTATTTTCAATCTTCGTGTGGTTACTTGGCGGTTACCAAAAAATCGTACAGACTCCGCGCAATTTCGGCAATTCAGTAGTCTCCCCTATGTGGACTCTCAACTCAAAGACAGTCGAGATTTGAAATAAGTAGAGTCTGCTAGCGGTATACTGTACAATTTCGATCGATTCGTCGGTCACAGGTCACAGACCCCCTTGACGAAGACGAATTTTGGTCCTCGTCACAGGTCACAGTGCCTGCAGGTTGCCTATACCTGCCTTAAAATGACAATTTATGACCAATTTTTCGGTGCCTGCAGCGCAAAACCTGCCTATATAAGGCAACTGACGAAACCAAAATTTCGTCAACGGTCACAGGTCACAGGGCCTGACGAATCGATCGAAATTGTACAGTAGTAATTTTCCAAGTAATCGCGGACTAGCGGTAACAAAGCGGTAAAAAATCTATGCCTTCCGGGAAATGCCGAGGATCGGAGTCGATCCAAAAATGGCATTCGCGCCTCTTGACAACGAACCACCATCATCCAGCTGTACTGCGGTACACCGACAGTGGTGATGATGCAGCGCCCGATATCTGAACCACGGCCAGCTGCTGCATTTCTGGAACTTCCCATCGCGTTGTGGTCTTACCCAAGGGATTGCGGAGAGCTGGAACTGGTACGTCCTGAGCTCCTCAGTAAACCCTCAGTCGTTCTAACCTTGATGTACAGTCAGTACTCCTTGCATGAGGGCTTAACCTCTCCAGAGTTCTTAGGCATTGGAACCTGATTTACGGAGATACCGTCCTCGAAGGCATCTACGGCTTACCTGTGAACGGCTGGGTTCTTAGAGGCCAGAATACAAAGTTACAAATGGTAAGCTTTGTCGTTGTGTTCTAGCATGATAACATTCATCATGCTGTAGAAAGCCACTTTCGCTCTTCGTTGGATTTGAATACTGTCTTCAAAGGCTGTGATACTGCGGACAATTTAGGGAGGTGGGTATATGCTATTATAAAGGATGATGGTGCGTACACAGTCAGTTCTATAAATCCAATATTCTCATTCGGCATTAGGTCATTCGACGAAGCCTATTTCTGCGATGATCCAAGCTTGTACAGACTAACACACGCAGTGTCTATGAGGCCAGAAGATAGACCTTGCCCTTCTCCTTAAAGAACTGATCAACGACCCCCTTTGACGTCAGCTGGCGGTCCTTCTTGTAAGCCTATTTTCACGCAGGCATGTCGATCTTTAATCACCTGAATTTTCAGCAGGGATGTTTTCAACATGTGAAGGGGTTAATAGCGCACAAAAATAGCCAAGGTTATTCGACATTGAACTTCGCAAACGAGCTGGCGCATCACTCGATGATTTAGCTGTCGTATCTCTTACAACCTCTTGGACACGCGTTTTTCGGATCTCCAGCCTTCCGAACAGAGTGCCAGTTTCATTCATAGAAAAAAGGACACGCACGACTACTCTTCATGGAAGTCTCTACCTGCGGCTCGATTCTATGGCACTTCAGTATTTGCTATACGCCACGACGCGAGTGGGTGACCAACGACCCCCACGGCCAATCTTCTCTACTGCAAGATGGTATTTTACCAGCGCACCTCCAAAACACGGACGATCGGTGGAGGATCCTCAAGCCGACCGTGTCCGCCAGCAGAGGCCTTATTTCGCTTCGACCTTTCTCCAGACAGCATCTCGATTGTCAGCTGCAATGTAATTAACTGGATGAGCGCTCCATCAGCGTGTTGTTCCCATGTTGTTTCGTGCTTCAGCTTCGTTTGCGGCCGATGGAAGTGTTTGTGATGAATGGATAAGACAGGAGGAAATCTGCTGCAACATCACATACACATATCACTGTCATTATATCCTTCGCCCGCAGCCGGTACACGTTCGACACATTCATCTTCAACAGCACAGTATTTTACTCGGCCTCGTTCCCTCTTGTTTCCCAACTCTCCTTAGGTTTCTGCTGTTTAGAAAGTCCTTTATCTCAAACCGTGTCACCCTCGAAGCGGCGGGACTTGTTGCCCTCGCAGATCTCTCCACTGTCGCGATGAGGACGGCTCTGACGGGCACGGCCTCCTACCTGGACGCTCTTGTCCTCGCACCAGGATTGCATCAGCAGCAATCCGCCGACGAGGTTAACCACGGTGAAATACCGACAACGGGTGCAATGACTAGCAGATACGTCTTCCGTGTAGAGAACCCTGCTACCGTTAGATACCTCCAAACCATTGGGCGCACTGGACATCTCGTCACCGCCCGGGTATCCCCAAACCCGTCCCTCAACAATACATTATCCCCATTCAATCGCCAAATTCAGTCCTTCATAGTCGCTGGCAGATCTGCGACTCTGCTCCACCTCCTGTGTCCGGTATTGACTATCATCGCTTTCGTGCTACTGGGCGTTATCGAGGACTGGTGGGGAATTGGGGTGCTGTGGATGCTTGTGTTGGCTAGGTTCGTTAATGTGGTCATCATCAAGCAGAGAAGCGTAAAAGAGTGGAAAGGCGCACCGGAACCGGATGTCGACGGTGACCTCCTCATCCTGCTGAGTCAGGATCGCTGGGTACGCTTGCAGGGGTCGGTGGACGATCTGAAGGCTGTGACAGCGGGCCAGTGGCTACGAGAGCTGTCGGTATACGAAAGCTATACTACCGCGTTTGCGACACTGTTGGTCTACGTATCTGCCGCTCTGGCTGGCAACGCTTCAAAAGTGGGGAGCTTGCTTGTCACTTGCTTACTGCTTTGCTCCGTTGCTCTCTTAGGTGTTTGCAACTCCACGACGAAGTGCTTGCAGATGTACGATCGTGTTGTACGTACTCAAGGGGAGCCGAAGAAGTATGAACGGAGGTTGGATATGGCGGCGGACCTCATTGTGGAAACTGGGAGGAAAGACTGGGCGATTAGCATAGCACTTGTTAAGGCTAATGAAGTGGAGACTATCATCGAGAGACATGGATCCCGGTCGAACAAAAATGGATCCACGGATAACACGTCGCTTCGAAACGCTGTCTGATATCTTTTGACGCCCATCAGCCGTAGTTCTTTCTTGCCGCTACCCATTTTTTCCGTGTTATGTATCGTCGTTTGGGGAACTTATTTATTGTCATTCTCGACTTCTCAGGCTCACAGTTGCTATGAAGGGCGCCAGTGAAATTGGATTCAATATCACTCCGCTCCGACCGCATCGTGATGCGAGGCTGCCGCCTAACATTCATGGTAGCCGATCTGCCTCCCCGAGGGATGATTCCGATACCCACGCACCATCAATTTCATGAGCAGGTTGCGGAGGGCCATATATTCTTTCGGAAGTGTGTCCTCGGTCAATAGCACTCACGCTAAGGATTGATTGATGATTGGGTCTGGATGAAAAGATGGGTGCCTACCAATCATGAGACTTTCTTTCGTTTTTGAATGTTCCTAGGTGCTATGGCCATCATCAGGAACAGAGAAATTTAAACACCGTCGAGGGATGTGAAATTGCTTAAATCAAGTCCTTTTTGTCTTTCCAGCGTTGAGACCTCGTTATGTTCAGCAAATCCTCTATCTCCGGCATCACCCTCGAATCTGCTGGGCTCGTCGCCCTAGCAGATTTATCCACCGTCGCAGTGAGGACGGCTCTGATGGGGACAGCATCCTGGCTTGACGTTCTTGTCCTTGCCCCAGGGATGCATCAACAGCAATCCGCCGACGAGGTCAATCGCGGTGAATTTCCACAAACTGGGTCATTGACCAGCGGATACGTTTTCCGTGTGGAGAACCCCGCCACCATCAGCTATCTTCAATGTATCGGCCGTACCGGATACCTCGTCACCGCTCAGGTAGAGCCGAAACCGGTCTTCAGGCACCCATCAAAAATCCCTTATTTCAAAAGCATTGATTTATACCCACAAAATCACTCCTTCTACATTGCTGGCTATTCCGTGGCTCTGCTATATCTATTATGTCCGATATTGACCACAGTCGTCTTCGCACTCGTGGGCTCCATCAGGGATTGGTGGGCACTAGCAGTCTTGGGGATGCTTGTTCTGTCTAGAACGATCAACGTATATGTTATCAAGCGGAGAGTTTCCGACTCGGAGAACTGGAAAGGGACAAAGGAGATGGGCGCAGGAGATCTCCTTATAGTTCTCAGTCAGGATCGCTGGGTTCGTTTACGAGGGGAGCTACCTGATGTCAAACGGGTGACGGCAGGCCAGTGGCTACGGGACGAGAATCGGGTAGAGAGCCTTGCCGTAGGGTTTGCGACGCTGTTGGTCTACGCTGCTGCTGCCCTTGCCGGTAATGCATCGACCATCGGGAGCTTGCTCATTGCAGTGCTGCTTCTTTGCTCTGTCGCTCTATTGGCTGTCTGCAACTCCCTCACACATCGGCTGCAAATGTACGATTGTATAGTGCAGGAGGAAAAATCATTGAGGAAGCAGTATGACGGGAGGTTGGACATGGTCAAGGACCTCGTTGCGGAGGAAATCAAGCATGCAAACGGGAAGGGTGGTCATGCAGGTGGGCAGGATGATCGCGAAAGCGACCTGGGTGAATGGGCCATTAGCATGGGCCTGATAAAACGTCGTGAGCTGGAGAATATTTTCGCTGAGCTTTCTGGGGGACCGGAGCCTCCCAGTTTACCTGTTTCTCCCGATGCTGAGACGCGTTGACTTGGGTATCTATTTTTTGACTTTGATCAGTTATTTTCTCCGCTGGTTATTCCTGGCACTGTGTCCATACTACGAAGAGACATGATTACTTGCTCTCGGGACGATAGTTTGATGTTCCAAGTGTGATTGTACAAGGATCGCGAGCGCTGGTACCCTCCGAAAGGTACCTTTGAATGGAGATAGCAACGACACATACGTTACCCGTCGCTTGCGCTTCTTCTGGGAGAATCGTCTCTATTATGAAGCGAATACGACTTCGGCCCGAGACAGCCGAACCTACTCGAAGTTGATATCCGGAAAACGCCGAGAACCGGAGTTGCGCAAAACCTTGAGGACGAACCCTCCGAAACACGGTCAGCTGTAGTGTCTCCTGGACTTCCCAGCGTGTTGTGCTCCTGTCCGAGGAATTCTAGGGTACTTTGAAATAATGTAAAATTTACCAGGTGCGTCGTCTTCTGGTAAATCGTCACGTTTTTGACCTTATTATGTAGTCGATGCTTCACGCCTAACTGGGCCACCTTCACTTAAGATCCAGGTTAACAGATATGCCGTCCAAGTTTGACATTTACTGATCCAACAGTTCTGTGGGCAGACTATGGATTTTCAGACCTAAGAACTACATACATGCATGGATGGTAAGCCTTGTTCCTCGTGTTCTAGCTTGGTGATAATAATTCATAATGTTCCAGATGCTCTGCGGTGCCTTTGAATACCGCCTTTAATGGCCGTGGCACCGCAGACAGTTCAAGGATGTAGATATATGCTAGAAATGATGTCGGTGCGTACACATATAGCTCTATCCGCCCAATGATCCTCACTCTTCCCCAGGTTCGCCCATTCTATGCGAATTTAAAGTTCTGCAAAATGTCCCGCGTGTCAGGACCACACCTGATGTTAGAGGACAAGAACGTAACGAGGAGCGCGTGTACCTCTCCCTCATGGGACGTTTCAGTGATCCCTCTTGATGGCGGCTGTCACTCCTCCTTCTGGAGCTATCATCGTGGGCGATTCTCATTCCGACACGTCAATCTTCACTCACGCAAATTCACAGTGGAGAGCGTTCGATGTCTGAAGGTCTTCATACCGATGAGAACAGCAAAGTTTATTGGATGCCCAGCATAGCTATTCAGCTTCTTGAACATGTGTTTTCCATATTTGCAGGATTCCGAACATAGGACGAATGTTGGGCGCCAGTTTCATTGGCTCAGATCTTCACAAGATAGGCGCTAGCCTCACTGTGCCATCACAATGTTTCAAGGTTTTAGCACCTCATCGAAATCAGGGACACCATGAACGCATTAAGGATGGTATTTCGAAGTCAGTACACTCCAAACACAAGCAATGGACGGAGATCCTTACGTCCATCGTGTTTCTCACACTGGTCCCTCAGGTTGCTCTGAGCCTTCTGCCGACAGCGTCTGTGACAATCACCAGTCGTATCGAGGATCAGCTTCGGGGACAACAATATTAATCAACTGGTTGAGCGCTTCGTCGGCACGAGGTTACCACCGGTCTTCCGTGATCCTGTTTCGTCTTACGCCTGATGGAAGTGTTTGTGATGCATGAACGAGGCGGGAGGAAATCTCGTCGAGGCTCTGCATTGACTGCAATGTTGCCTACGCACCTTTCGGTCGGCATTGCCTTCATTCCAAGGGCAGTCAAAACATCTTTCATCATCAGCACACACTATGTAAAGGCCTTCATCTGTTCCTCCTTTTTCCAACTCCCTGTACGGTTCGCCCATGTTCAAAAATTCCATTGTCTCACACCGCGTCGCTTTTGAAGCTGCTGGACTCGTCGCCCTCGCAGATCTCTCCACGGTCGCGATGAGGACGGCCCTGACGGGTACGGCTTCGTACCTCGACACTCTTGTCCTCGCACCAGGAATGCATCAGCAGCAATCCGCCGACGAGGTGAACCGCAGTGAAACGCCGACAACGGGTGCGATGACTAACGGATACGTCTTCCGTGTCGAGAATCCCGCTACCGTCAGATACCTACAAAACATCGGATGCACTGGACATCTCGTCACTGCCCGGGTATCCCAAAATCCATCTCTCGACGATAATCTATCCAGATATAATCGCCGAATCCAAAGCTTCAGAGTCGCTGGGATTTTCGCAACAATACTCTACCTCCTGTGCCCGGTACTGACCATCACCGTGTTTGCGGTGCTTGGCGCTATCGAGGACTGGTGGGGATTTGGGGTGCTATGGATGCTTGTGTTGGCTAGGTTGATTAATGTGATCATCATTAAGCGGAGAAGTCACATGGGATGGAAGGGCGCTCACGAAATTGGTCAAGGTGACCTCCTCGTCCTGCTGAGTCAGGATCGATGGGTGCGCTTGCAGGGGTCGGTAGACGATCTCAAGGCTGTGACAGCGGGCCAGTGGTTGCGAGAGACGTCTGACAAAGAGAGCTTTGCCGTCGCATTCGCGACGCTGTTGGTCTACTTGTCGGCCGCTCTTGCTGGTAACGCATCGGAGGTTGGGAGCTTGCTTATAGCAGGGTTACTGCTCTGCTCCGTCGCTCTCTTGGGTCTTTGTAACTCCATGACCAAGTGTTTGCAAATGTACAATTGCGTTGTGTGTACAGAAGGAGAACCGAAGAAGTATGAGCGGAGGTTGGATATGGCTGACGACTTGATTGACATGACCAAAAGCGAGGACTGGGCCATTCGCATGGGGCTCATCATTCCGAAGGGAGGTCTGTCTAAAAGAGCGGATACTCTTTGACATATGTGAGTTTACCGTACCTTTGAGCTTCAACAGAAATCTCAGTTCGTAAATGTCAGATATTTCACTACCAGCGGTGTCGTCTTGACGTCTTTCTACTCCTACCAATCATGGTTTTCTATCTTATGAACAAGAACCTTTTTGCAATTATTACAACCAAGAATCTCGTTTCCACACGCAACCGTGCAGCCACAACGAGTATCATACACTCGGAAACATGACAGCGCTTAACATAGGTACGACTGCTACCGGAGAGGCTGCAATGGTTCAAAAATCTCCAATTCAATGTCTGGAACGGTGATTGTACGGGAAGCACCTGCCAGTCCGTATCTTCGAGGCATGTTCACTACTGTTGCGGTTTCCGCGGACACGCCAGCACTCCGACTGACAAAGCTATCATTTTCCGCCCTCTTTTCCCCCGAAAATGTCACTGAAATGACTGCGTTAAGACCGATGGTGGATAGAAAAGCAAACCATGGTTTTGCACGGTCATGGAATGTACCCACAACCTCAAGGTATCCTACCTCCGTTTAATGAAGTACAGACGCCTGAACATTCTATCTGTCAGCTGTCGAATCTGTGATTGCACATTTAAAACTTTAAAAATAGCCGCCTTGCCAGCACAGTTGAAGACGCTAATATAAATGGACGACGAAACGTGCAGTAGATAAGGCTGTACTTGTAAGTACCATTACATTATGTCAGTGCTTTGCTAACTTGTACGACAGAGCTGCGGATGCACTATTCCTATTCACGCTGCCTGTAAAACCGGAATCAAAGCCTCTCTCACGACGAGCGCCTAACTGATATCCTCCGCTGGCAACGGCACTCTCGAGGAGCGATTATTTTGGCGCTCATGCACTATGAATACGGACAACTAGCGGAGGTCGATAATCACTGCAGTCTCCCTCGTTCGACTTGACGCTCATGCTCTGTCAATCGCACCTGTGCTGCTAGAAAGCGCGCCAAGGATGAACTGGGTGCCGATAAATAGGTCGGGTGTTTGATCTTCTCAGGAACCGGAGAAGCCGCGAATCTGTAGCCGACGAAGGGCTACCGATGGGAAGTGTTGCAACGTTGCAGGAACATCACGTACACTTAGCGGTTACTACAGGTTCCCCGGGGCTGCCGGACCATGTTCCCTGCAGCCGTCATCAAAAAGCAATATAACACCGTCAAGAGCTACGCCCTAGCTCAATCCAAGTCCTCCTCGTCTTCCTAGCGCTCGTTGAGACATGTTCAACAAATCCTCTATCTCCGGAATCACCCTCGAATCTGCAGGTCTCGTCGCTCTAGCTGACCTCTCTACTGTCGCAGTGAGGACGGCTCTGATGGGGACGGCATCCTGGCTCGACATCCTTGTCCTGGCCCCAGGGATGCATCAACAGCAATCCGCCGACGAGGTTAATCGTGGTGAATTTCCACAAACTGGGTCATTGATCAGCGGATACGTTTTCCGTATCGAGAATCCTGCTACGGTCAGCTATCTACAGCGCATCGGTCGCACCGGTCAACTTGTCACCGCTATTGTAGAGCCAAAGTCATTCCCCACGAACGCTCCAATAATCCCTTATTTCTCCCCCAAAAATCAAACCTTCTACAATGCTGGAGTTTTCGCGGCTCTGCTATATCTATTGTGTCCGACGTTGACCATCGTCGTCTTCGCACTCGTGGGCTCCATCAGGGATTGGTGGGCGCTAGGGGTTCTGGCGATGCTTGTTCTATCCAGAATCATCAATGTTATCGTCATAAAGCGCAGAATTCGGGACTCCAGGCATTGGAAGGGTGCGGAGGAGAAGGATCGCAAAGATGTTCTTCTTGTGGTGTTAAGTCAGGATCGCTGGATCCGTGTGGAGGGAGAATTGTCTGACGTCAAGCAGGTGACGGCAGGCCAATGGCTGCGGGATGAGGACCGAGTAGAGAGTCTTGCCGTAGGGATCGCTACGCTGTTGGTATACGCAGCTGTAGCCCTTGCTGGTAATGCATCGACTGTGGGGAGTCTGGTCATTGCATGGTTGCTTCTTTGCTCTGTCGCTCTATTGGCCCTTTGCAACTCTTTCACAGATCGGCTGCAAATGTACGATTGTATCGTGCGGGAAGAAAAAGGAACGAAGACCTATGACCGGAGGTTGGCGATGGTCGAGGAGCTCATTGAGGAGGAAGTCCGACTCTGGAACGACGGCCTTGTTATAAAGTCGGAGGATCGTGAACCAGGTGATTGGGCCGTTGACATGGCGCTTATTAAACGTAGTAAACTAAGGGCTCTTCTTCAAAACTCTGTCATGCCCGTCTAATTCTTCCACAGTACCTCAGGCCTCCACTATATCTTCCTCCTCCAATATCCAGATGCGTGCATTTAAACATGTCTTGGTTTTCTATCGGCAATAAGTGATTGTCTTTGGCATGTCCAGTCGTCACTATGAAGTTCCGTGAACATCTTCACAACGTCATGTGGGCGCTTCTGCAGAGTTCTGCAGGTGTGCGGACCCGAGAATGATTATTCCAAATCAGGAAGATTTACGCGACTTCTAGTATGTGTTATATACGTTCTACTCCAGACCATGATAACCTAAAGGATACCATCTCGATTCATCTCAATATTTACGCTGTGAGGATTATCCAACTATCGCGGGATCTCCATTTCGCTAACTTATCGGGCAGACAACAACTGAACCGTGGGAGGTTTACAGCATTGAAATAAGTTTGATGCACACCGTGTTTCAACGTAAGGTTGGCGCTTCACTGGACTAGTCTTTCTTCCCAGTGAATCCGCTCCAATGAAAGAAGACGTTGCAGAGATATTGGGTCTTCTCCATTACCATTCGTCATCAACCGAAAGTCCTGTTTCGACGCCGACCAGCAAAAATAGTCAGGCGCCGACAAGATTACCCACCTTTCCGTGATAGTCTACTACAGGATTGCGAGCACCGCTACGCTGTGCGGTTGAATGGTAGAAGCAACGATACCCACGTCACCTAGCTGTTGCCCTTGTGCCGTCTTTGCGCTTTGATGTAAATTGCTGTGAAGAGGTACAATTTCGGGCCGAGGAAGCCAGGGTCTATTACCTACAGCTTTGTCTACACCCATCATGCACGCAGCCTTGTTCCCTCCTTTATATTCCCCAGCCTACCTTAGACTTCACCCATGTTCAGCAAATTCTCCATCTCCCGTCACCACATCACACTCGAGGCTGTGGGTCTTGTCGCCCTCGCAGACCTTTCCATCGTCGCTGTGAGGACGGCTCTAACGGGAACCGCCTCCCCCCTAAATGTTCTTCTCCTCGCTCCCGGTATGCATCAGCAGCAGTCTGCTGAAGAAATTAACTGTGGAGAGTTTCCAACGACTGGTTCGATAATCAATGGATGCGTCTTTCGTGTCGAAAACCCTGCCACCGTCAGCTACCTGCAGCGCATCGGTCGCACCGGATGCCTCGTCACCGCCCAGGTATCCACGAATCCTTCAAAACTCTTACTACTCACTGTACACTTTGAAAGTTCGGTGAAATTAAAGTGGTAATGAGGAGATCTGTATCGACACTACGGTGAGTGGGCGTCTATTCGACAATGTTCCGTTAACTCTCCGTTCTTGGAAGGAAAGACCGAATTCAACTGTGCTTGTATGTCATCCAAGTCGGTCTGCGATGACTGTTGACACAAAGGAAGAAGGTGGTATTCGATAACAGCTCCGAATAAATTGCTGCTGTGCGGAACGTGCTGGCGGTTGCCATCCGCAGCAGAGCTCTGTTCACAAAAAAAGAAAAAAATCGAGAGCCCAGTCGGAGTCCTATCTAGGACAAGCTGACCAAAAGGATGCTTCAAGGGTGGAGGACTGCTTTTGTCCCGCATCGGATTGCGTGATGAAAAGCGGCGAGGAAACGCGTGTCGCTATATAGGGTATTTGGAGGGGATCTAAACTTGATCATCGACAGGCACGCCTGATGACCCTGACTTTGCTCGTTTGACGATTTTGCACTGTGAGTCCTATTGCTGGGGGTGAACTGGCTGATTGACCGATGGACTGACTATATCTGACAGACACCACGCATGGAAGTCTTGGACGATCGTATAGAATGAAAGCAGTCGGTATCGAGACTCCGCAGACGAGCGAGGCAATTAGAATGAAAATCATCTCTTAATGCCGACATCAGCTCCAAAGGGGTACACGTCATTTGAGGCACAGCCTTGTTCCAGGCGGTGGCTGTGTGAGTGGGCGCTTGTGGGTGGGTCCCGCTCAAGGGGCTACCATTATGAAAAAAAATGACATGGGGTCGATTAAAAAATTTCAGGCCCTAGGCGCTGGACCTACCTACCTCCACGTGATCAAAATGATGTCATACCCTCCAAATACAGCAAATTTTTAAGCAAAATTGACAGATTGAGTCGTATTTGGGTACTATTATTCGACGAAAAATGATTTTCAGTATAATTCATAAGATTTCTTGCCAGATAAAGAAAAGACATGAATTTGGACATATGATGTCATATGCTGACTCATAGATGGCAGTGCTGCCTATGTGCTCCGTCTACTCCCCACACAGGCATTGTAAATATTGAAGGTCTTGGTTAGATATATTAACACTTACATATATCACCTGTTTACACTTGGAAGGCATTTCTCAAGCCATTTGAGGGGGGTCAACTTTTTTTTTTTGGGCCTGCTGGCCCAACCTACCTACCTACCCTGTGTTCCAGGCCACAATTCCAGTAGCCCCTTGGTCCTGCTACTGTATAATTTCGATCGATTCGTCGGTCACAGGTCACAGACCTCCTTGACGAAGATGAATTTTGGTCCTTGTCACAGGTCACAGGGCCTGCAGGTTGCCTATACCTGCCTTAAAATGGTAATTTATGACCAAATTTTCGGTGCCTGCAGCGCAAAACCTGCCTATATAAGGCAACTGACGAAACCAAAATTTTGTCAATGCGGTCACAGGTCACACGGCCTGACGAATCGATCGAAATTGTACAGTATTTCATTTGACAGAGACAATTTAGACTGGGGATTCAGTGTTTATTAACAGAGATATTTAGTACAGCATGAGATGCAAATCAACAGAAATGATCAAGAGATTGTGTAAATGCGATGTCAAGCACTTTTATGGCCTAGGCTTCATCAAGGGTCAGTAGATGGTGTGGACGATGCAGGTGATAGATCATACCGGTGTGAGTGGGGCCCCTGAACTGATATATAACACTCAAAGCTCCCATTGACACATGCATTTCCTCCAGAATTATCCACAAAGTACCGTATTCATTGGTGATGACTTTGACCAACAGCTGGAAATGACGTCCGAATCGGTACCCAAGTGAAACAGTGAGCGGGCCCCAGGACAACACCACCTCCATCCTCTGCATTTGGCTGTTACTGTCAACATAGACCCGTATCTTGATATGCCTCCATACAGTGGCAATGGTAAAGACTGCTGAGTGATGAGTCTCTATCGTCGCATCCTCAGGAGTAATAGGCAAGGCTATAGTGTCCATACCATATACATTCTCCCAATACATCCCGTGCATGTCAATTTATGAGTCCTACCATAGTTCTGTACATCCATGTGATCTATAGATTCTCATAAAATGTCAAGTCATGTGTGATTATGACACATTCTGATGGCTGCTATTTCCTGCCTCCTTGCTCATTGTCACCCTTCTCCATGCCCTCTGATTCCACTTTAGGCATAGATCTGGGATTGCAATAATATGATAGAATCTCAATGTTGATCTCCAGATCTTTGTTTGAATCCTGTGTGGCTGTACTGTACAATTTCAATTGATTCATCAGGCCATGTGACCTGTGACTGCATTGATGAAATTTTGGTTTCATCAGTTGCCTTATATAGGCAGGTTTTGCACTGCAGGCACTGAAACTTTAGTCATAAATTGCCATTTTAAGACAGGTATAGGCAACCTGCAGGCCCTGTGACCTGTGACAAGGACCAAAATTCATCTTTGTCAAGGAGCTCTGTGACCTGTGACCGACGAATCAATCAAAATTATACAGTACTACTGGCTTGTTAAATATGTAATTTGATGTGTTAGACCTGAACTCCAGTATAACAAACAAGAGTAAACCACAGGCTGTATCGCATTTGTACAGTCACCCAAGGAGTCTTCAATATGTCACCGAGAATCAAGGGACTAGCACTCAAGAGGGTGCTGGGATGTCAGAAAAACACATGGGGTCAATTAAATATTTTCATGCATCGGCACTGGACCTACCTACCTCCACGTGTCCTTTATGACATCATCCTGCCTAATATGGGCATCCTTTGACACAATTTTTCTCATACCTCGCTAGAAATAGTTGTATTATGAATGCTATAAGTATTTTGAATACAATCTGTCTGATTTTATGTCTGGATCACAAAATCACTTCAATAGGAAGTCTGACATCATCATGTCCAGTAAGCAGGGTCATTTTGGCAGTGCTTGGAACACCATTGATTGTCTGTCTGCATGGCTAGATGTGATGTCCAAAGGTAAATTCTATACTGTAGAGCATATTTTGTATTATTTATGGTAATATCTTGTGCTTGGAGTCCATTTTTAGGCCCTCAAAAGGGTGGTCAACTTTTTTTTTTCAGGCCTGATGGCCCAACCTACCTACCTACCCAGTGTGCCAGACTGACATTCCAGCACCCCCTTGCTAGTGCTTAGTCTTAGCGAGAGGAGTGAGTCTGAGAGTAAGTTCAGTATGGATAAACTTTAGCTGGAAGCTAGAGATAATACAGTGAGAGCTATACTACTTATATACTGTTCTGTGCATGCTATTAATATAACTGTCCATTTGGTAACTGTGTGTGAAACAATGAGAACAATGAGGTAGGTGAGCGATGGTAGCGAGCCGTAGTACAATTGCTAAAGTCGCTTGGTAGCAGCGAGGCAATCGGACCATGATCCATGATAGGTGCTGAGATTAGATGTGATACGATCCAGATAAGATAAGCACCCAGGATAATAAAGAAAAATGAATAAATCGTAACATGATGGTTCTCAGCCTTTTGCCACCAATCGGAGCGCAGAACTAAAGTCTCGCACGGTTCCCTACCTGGCAGGTCCCATAGGTCCAATCATTGGACCTATAACCCCCACCTGCACCCAGGTCACTAGGCACCCAGGTGCAGCGGGTGCGGGTCACAGGTCATGCACAGTTCCTACAAAATGTACCACATGAAATTGTTGCATGAAATATATGTACAATAACCTATTATATGCTATTAACCTAAGTGCTTCTCAAAGATCCAGAGAGTGAGGCTGCACAACATTTGCATCCTCAACACTCATGATACAGTTCATCCTTCTACAAAGCTGGCCATTAACAGCAAGGTCAATACAGAAAGAAAAGGCTTGTACCATTTGCAGTGTTCTGCCCCCATGAAATGGTCATAACACTGTCAGTATCATCATTTGATGTCAAAGCCTAATATGTTCCTCCTCCAGACGCAGCAGCAGGGATTTTGCAGCCTGTGACATCTGGCGAGCCTGATGACTCACTTCCAGAGCTTTTCCACTATGGTTAGCTGTTAGTTCCAGGTTCTAGGTTTAAAAGAGGGTAGACGATGATACGCCTGCTAGGTGTACACCCTTTAAAAACATGTGTAAATTAGAGTTTTACCACATATAAAAAGATTACATTGTGAACACTAGTAAGAAACGCGAAGCAAGTGCTACATTGTAAGGAGGAACCTACTAGGGAACTTAGAACCAAGCTGTTCTAACACTTAGGTAGAAGATCGGGTATTCTACCTGGTAGACCAAGAGCCCAGGCTGTGTGATTCACATTGAGTAAGCACCCGGCATTCCGGCAGGATGTATCCGATCATAGAATGATTGATCTAATACGATTGATCAACCTGGTAGCCGGTGATGGGCTCATATCTGCCAGGCAGATAGTTCATACCCGCCTGGTTGGGTCAGCAAGTATCTTAGTCAGTCAGAAAAGGATTGGAAATCATAGATAAGTAGAGTAGTATAAATACAGGTCATGTAACTAACAGGGGATCAGGTTTCTGACCCCTGGAACGCTACCAGGTGAATAGTACGGGTTTAATTGGTTAAGAGCTTCGAGTCATTGACTCACCTGAAATAGAAATATTGTGACCTGGTCACTTCGTGTATGCAAGAACAGTTAAGAAAGCGAACCGTATGAACTAGATTCAGAAAGACAGACCCGAGAAACAGTTCAGAACAGTCAAGAAGTGTTTAAAGTCGCAACCAGGTGCATTGTATCAAGTTAGAAACTGTACCAGGCAGCCAGCACAAGTTCAGAAACTGCACCAGGCAGTCGTTCCGAGATAGTTTGAGTTTGTGTTCAGTAACACACTGAACTTAGAAGTGATCCCGCAATATATCATCGAACCAAATCTATTTTATTGCTACCCAGAACGTTATCTACAGTACAAACTTTGTAACCAGGTATATCATACCTCCCTTCAAACTGCAATTCCTAAGTGTTTGTGTGGTGTGTAGTGTGTTTAGGCACATTTCGCACTCATAGATAGTTAGCACCTTTCAGTGGTGGGGGCAGCAGACCTCCGGTGGAGGTGTCTGGTGGGGGACTGGGACTGGGGCTGGGGTTTAGCATATGGTACAACATAGTGGGCAGGGAAGGGGAAATCTAGGTGTCATCATTGGGGGTATCGTCTGATGCCGAGGAATTCTTCGATTTGTTCTCTCCAATGAAGAACAAGGAGTGCAGTGAGGAGTATGAGGATGATTGCTCCTCCGATTGCTGATGGGATGGTGATCGTCAGGTTGTTGGGGGACATGGGTCTCTCTGCTTCGCAGCGATGGCAGTTGAAGAGAGAGAAGGGAAGCTTTGAACTAATTGTTAGGCCTAGCCTGACATGTGACCTTATTAACATAAGGCGCTAGAGAGCTGTCTCACGTTCAGGACAATCACTCGTCTAGGCGCTTAGTCAATTGGTGCTAATCGCAGGTATTGGCAAGGTAAGATAAACTTTAGTTCAAAGCTGGAGATACTACAGCGAGAACTATACTACTTATATACATTTCTGAGTGTTCTAACAATAGTGTCTGATACGTATTGTCCATGTGGTAACCATGCATGAAACAATGAAAACAATGAGCTAGGCGAGTGACCGTCGCAAGCTGTAGCAAAGAACTGGAAGTCGTTCGGTTACCGTGTGGTGACCGGTCCAGGGTTCATGATAAGTGATGAGCACCATAGATAAGATGAGATTAGATAGGCGCTGAAGAGACTCTGTGCGTGCAAGCTAGAAATGCAACAGCATCGAAGACACTGATCACACACACACCCAACACTACACACACAAACCCTCAAGTTCGTGGGGGATTCTGATGCGATAGAAGCAGATAGAAACATGAGAACCAAACTCTCAAAATATAAGATACACAAGTACAGCAGTAGCATGCATCAAGTATCTAGATCTCTCTAAGTCCAAAGGCTTTTAATAACAAGAGGAGCGACAGTTGTCGCTGGGCCTCAAGGCAAGGTGTAATACAATACACACAACATCGAGAGACGTACACAAAACCCTCACAAAGTCTAGAGTGACACACAGAATGACCTCAAACGACTTATAGCACTCAACACACAACTCAAAGCTTCATGCTCCAAGCAGAAACACTTCACAAAACCTTCCACTAAAGCCACAGGATTCAAACCTACACGCTCAAGCTTCCAAACCGATCGTAGATCCACAGGGTCCTAACCTATGTGATCCAGAGACACAAAAATCCTTATAAAACCCTGTCCGCAAGCCACAGGGTTTGAACCTATGCCACTTGGGAAATATATACCCTCAAGCGAGCACTAATCAAGCCAAAGGGTTTGAACCTCTGCCACCTATAGTGCCTCATGTCACAAGGAACCCTCAAAGCACAAGAGCGTGTCCTCAATGATACTGAACTCTTCTTCTCAGGTTAGAGCGCAAGTCACCCAACCAATTAACAGTCACACAAGTGCTGCAGTTAGCTTTCTATGCCTCACATGCAACTCAATTCACTTGATATGATATCAATGTACCGTTGTAATAGTAGGAAATAATTATTTTAGGGTATATTGTAACACAAAAACCATAATGTTGCATGCTATGTGATGTTATTTGGTTTAGTTTTAAACTGTGTAACACATGAAATTCATCAATTGGGATCCTGTGACATAAAACACTATCATGACTGATCAGATCACGCAAATCACTCCAATCAATAGATTGTGCAACATTTTGATCTACAGTCTTGATCTGCAACACATATAACAAGTCTTGCTGAAAGCTATGACACAACACTGGTATTTGAGAATAGCTTCAACAAGCTTCACAACTAATGAACTAGTCAGATCCCACAAACATCTGTCAATGATGGTTTGTGCAACACAATTCAAGCCACAATGTTAATCTATGACACATATAGTTGAAATTGCTCCTTGTGTGACACAACACTAACCCACTTGTAACAGCAGTGAAGCAAATTGAAGCAATTATTGTTATATGTTGCACCAGATAGTTTGTTCATAGAATACTGTGACACTAGACTTCTTAGTCTACTGTGTGTGCGGCAGCATGACAACTGATCAGGGGGCAAAAAATTAAATGGCCCCAGAACAAATTCTAGAACCCACAGCCTTAATTGATCGGCAGGACCTTTTTTTCTCTGGAATTTCAACATCAAAAAATACACTGAATGGGATTCAAACCCTCACACTGTAGTAACAGGCCAAATGGAACACAACAGTTAACCACTATACCACTACACCATTGAAAAGAAGTAAAATATATTCATTATGTACGTCTGAAATATAATATTTAAGCAATTAAAAAAAAATATGCACCATTGCAGTGAGCACTGCAGGCATAGGAATCATTGGAGGGCATGGTCATCGAGGGGGTGAGCATCCTGTGGGCTCAAACGAACAGTCCCCGTGTTGTTGTGGCGGTCAGGACGTTGGTGGTATGGGGGAAACAGGTGGGTAAGCGTTGGTGCCATTTTCACGGCGATGGAGAGATCGAAGAGGAGAACGGACCTCACCACTGGATTCCCCAATGTTGAAAATGGGGGTGGTGAGGTGGCCATGGTGATAGCTGTGCTGTAGGGGGTTAAATGGGGAAGGGAGCCCAGGGATGTGGATGCGGTGTCTGCGCACGACATACGGGGGGTCAGAGGACTTGGCACATGACGGATTTGTGTTCCCCCACCAGAATAATGGAGGATCTGAGAGTCTCGGGTGGTTGGGGGGGTTGTAGGCGGGCAGGAGCCCGGTGTTGCATTTCAGCGGGTGGGCGGCAGTGGTCAGGTGAAACATCATATGGCCAAGTTTCTGTGCGCAGTCGTTGCGCCCTTGACTCCTTCCTTGATGCCCAAAATGGCATGCCCGTAGTCATTGTCGTCCGCCGTCGGTATCCCAATCATCATTGCGCCCTCCTCCTTGACATCTCCCGCCTTCCTGTGTCTTCCCTCTGTGCTCTCTTTCTCCAGCATCCCTCTCCTAGTTCGACCCATGGCACTGCTGCAGAGCATAGCTGTCCCCGCCCCCGTTGTCATCGTCGCCGTTGTCTCATTGGTCGTCGTCCTCATGGCCATTTTCACGTTCAGTAGCCCCTCCTGCATCGAGATGGCAGCCAATGTCAAATCTCCAGATGTACTGCACACTCTTGGGGTGTGTGGAAGTCATGTGCGATGGCGATTCACACCGATCTCGATGTGGGGGGTGCTGGGTAGGTCGGGATGTGGATGTGAGGGCTATTTTCATAGCGGCGGCGGCATATAGGTAGTCATTGTCATTTCCGTCAATGTTGTGGGCATCGTTGATGTGCTCAGGTAACGGCGAGTGACAAAAGACTAGTGAGTGGAAATGATCTCCAACCAACACTAAACCTCTCACTACTCAACACTATCACCAATTGATTGAATTCGGGTGTTTTGAGTACGATAGAAGCACTCTGCAGACTTGATAATCAAGGGAAGTTGTTCAAAAGACGTTTTATTTGTTACTAGTGAGTTTTACAAGTGTACTACTCACACTAGTGGGGTGGGTAAGACACAATTGAATGTATGTGACTTGATTTTGAGCTACTGCGCTCGCTGGGACTATGACTGCTTTGAAATAATGGCTCTCTTGGCCCTGTACTACTTCCTACAAGTGATCTTCACTTGACTAGTTCGCACTCTTGGCTTACTAGTGGCTCTCTTGGCCCAGAAACTGCTCCTTACAAGTGATAACACTTGACTAGTTCGCACTCTAGCTTACTAGTGGCACTCTTGGCCTAAGAATAATACTTTAACTTTGAGAAATTGCAAGAATTACTTCAAAACACTCTTGGCCTTTGCAGGACACAATAGTATGCTCAAAAGGGACTTCAATTCACTCAATTCTATGGGTAACTCAGTGACTAGTAGCCGCTTCGTCGAGGTTAAGCACAAAAGCCTTTAGTTGGGGGCACTAGATACTGACTAGTCTGTCACAATCGCAGGGATGGCTTGCCTGTCCATGCGAGTGGCTATTCTACTACTTATATACTGTAAAGAAAGGTACAAAGTGACACAAACAGCTACACTAGTGGGGTATTTTCAGTACTGATTTCTTGGCTAGGCCCGAAATATTGCACATAAACACGCAATAGTTGGTCTAGAAATTGCTATTGGATGACTAGTGAGCCATGGAGCTCAGCCAGCAGTTTAATCTCGTGTTCTTGACCCAGCAACGCGCCACTAGCGCTGGAGATGAACGACTAGCCACATCCTCATGCTCACAACTGTAGTCGGCTGTGATCGAAAGTGCAGCCGGGCTATACTAATGCCGATCGTAATAGATCTGATCGCACTAGTCGGATCTGGGCATAATGTTAATCCGTTGCTAATTCATTTCTAAGTCCTGCTTCGAGATTGCTGCATGACTAGTTAACCTGACTTAGGCATTTCTGCCCTGATCAGTCTGCTAGTGACTGAACTTCATGAGATCTGTGTCTCCTGCTTCTTGTTTGGTGCGCTAGTCACGTTACTTGTCTACTAGTGGCCTTATATTAATTAGTCCAGCTAGTATTCAAGTCACTAGTACAGCCGGCTGGTAGATTTAACCCACTAGTGGTGTCGCATCTAAGTCCTGGCTTCACTAGTCACATACTGCTGTAACTATCAGCTCAAAGCCTCAGCTATAGTCCTTTTACTATCACTAGTAGAGGATAGATATGCAATTGTATTGTTACAAATTCGCAAAATCTAGGTGTGAACACGTAGACAGTGTATCATCGTGGTGGTCATCAATGGGCGTGGCACACAGGGCAGCCTCATTGGAGGGCTTAAGCGGGTGGTGGAGGTAGGACACATACCATCTGGGGCTCTTGGGGCCACTGGGGATGGTAAAAAGACCTAGAATAAAGGAATAAGTAATAGAACAAAGAAAACTTCCAATTTGAGTGCAAATCGAGGTCGATTTGCATACGAGATGGGCATAGCGAGAGGAGGAGGTGGTGGCATAAAGAAGAAAAAGAAGCTGCACAGCCACTCGATCGCTGTGCGGACTTACGGTGATGAGCCTCCAGGCTCTGTATGCTCAGAATTCGCGGATTTTACACACTAATTGCCGCTCCTGTCCACCCAACGGACTTTCAGCAAACCAAAGAGTGCACACAAGTTGATACTACTTTCATGCTATGGCAACCACTCCTCACGCGCTTTGTTATCCATCCCATCTCGTTACGCATCATAATTGCCATATCCCATCACGGCAAGGCACCTTCGAATCGCCAATCACCCTAAAACGGAATTGTCGCATCACTTCCCATAGCCTCATGGACAGCGTCAATCAATCACTAAATGAAATGATGTGATTGCCAGCAGCCACTCATCCATCCACGATATTTCGAGCACACTGGCAACTACAGACCTGCGTTTTACTAAGGCTGTTACTTCGCCAAGACCTGGAGAAGACGTAGACCCAAACATACACCTCAGTACAAAAGACATACCTCACCAGTCCAGCAGCAAAACAGCACCCCACGATCCGTTCATCGCTCCATAAAACCATATGGTTTCCATCCATATGCAGGCAACGTCGACGAGTTGCTGTTACTTTAGAAGTCAAGAAACCATATGTTGACCACAGGATTTTGCTAAGCCATGGCCTTACAGCCTGACTAAGTCACGCATACTTACTCTATTTATAATTTCGTACTTGTAGTATAAAAACTAGCTAGAAAAATGTCGTTTAGCTCAGCTTACCTGGAGCATAGATCGCAGCTTACCCCTATGCATCGAGTCTCTCTCTATCATCGAGTCTACGC
The DNA here is from genome assembly GCA_030435635.1 of Armillaria borealis. Lineage (NCBI taxonomy): Eukaryota > Fungi > Basidiomycota > Agaricomycetes > Agaricales > Physalacriaceae > Armillaria > Armillaria borealis. The sequence goes on from JAUEPT010000128.1 coordinate 72,560, forward strand.
TACGTTTATTACCGTTCCATGGCAATACACCATTTACCCCAGCATATTCTTGATTGCACGTCAACTCTTAAGCTCACCAGAGTTATTCCACTGGTTTTTGACTGTGAAGAGTTGTTTGACACTCGCTCTCCACTCTTGACACTATTGGTACACTGATCATATTGTGCCAATACGTGATTGCCGCACCATACCTCGTCCACGTTTATCTTTTTATCGGCCAGTTATCATTTCAACTTCACCAGCATAGGATCATTTCACGTTTTCACTTTCACCATCGCATCGTCGCCCACTTGGGTAGTCTCCGAGTAGACTTAGGATCAGTTTCCGCATCAGTATAGGATCAGTTTCAGCATAGTTTTCGTATAGGACAGTCCCACGAGTGGACTTGAAGGTTAGTTTTGACATAGGATAGGATCGCTTCAGTACAAGACCAGTTTCGTCATCGACATCAGTATTTCCGTATCGTTTAGGACCAGTACCCCGCCATCACCAGTATATTTCCGTTCTCGCTCTCTCATCACCGATTTCCATGTTTCCACGTTTATTTCGACACCCTGCACTCAGCACTTCGTTTCACTGCTTCTATTACCTCACGCAGCTATAGTTCCACGTTTTCTCATCGATTCCCCACTCCCAGACTCAGTTTCATGCGTCTATTACTGTTCCCTTCAGCTCTCTTCGCTAGGATTGCCGTCTAGCGACGTTTTCTAGTCTTTTCTCACGTTATCGCTTACGGTTTCAGTGGTATTCACAGTCATACCCATTACCAGTCCCCTCTCGTTTCGAGAGATCCCTACCGGCTTACAGCCTAAAGCTTCTAGTACCCGACTACCAAGCAGTACTACTTCGCTGACTGAAAAGTCGCAGTGTATACTTGCGTATAGAGGAATTGATTGACTGCACGGAGGTGCCCCGAACCCACTCGCACACACGATCGCCTTGATTGCTGTGTAACCATGTTAATTTCCCAATCTCGTTCCTGAGTTGGTGTTGCCGTTGCCACAGAAGTCTAGGCTCATCAACAGTCCAGGGTGATCGAGTGAACAGAATGTATCCTCAGAATGCATCCCCTGCTCGTACCACCCACTCTGAGGCTTCTGAAATGGACAGGATATATATAGTATTTAGGCTACCTACGATGTATGTAAATACTTTTTACTACTTTAAATATCCATAATTCATTGTTATTTGCTATTTTGTCCTCAAAACTTCGCATTTTGTGCATTTTGAACTGTATTTCAGTTCTGTGGTCCTATAAGACATCTCAATGGATGGAATTCTTGTTGATAATGGTACTATGAACATCATGTAACTTGCATAAGTTGTCCGATCCACTACACCCTTTGTTACCCACTTTTTCAGTTAGGTGAAAGTGAATTCAAGTGAGAGTTTCATATGCGCGTTACACATATTGGGGCTCTCGCATAATATTTCTTTCAGGGCAGGTATATAGATCTGTGTATATTTATATTAAACTATGTATGGCACTATGATTATACTGATATATTGAGATCACAGGTGCGCAGTGTGCAATATACCCTTCAAAACATCGGTTTTAGGTCATTCTACATACATTTCCTGCATTTATCTGCTCTTTGAATAGCTTGTATGGCCAAGGGACTTCATATTAACATACAAAATTTGATATTCTGACTATTTACAACATTAATTGAGCATGGAGAGCCTTCATGATCCTCAAACGATGAAAATATGGTGTACAGCCGGCCATTTTGAGTGGGCTCAGCAAAATCCAAAATTCATTGAACACCATCACTATAAGAGAACTGGCTCGAAAATTGCTAAGTCCAAAAGGTAAACATGCACTCTGGATCCTGATACATTTGTTAGGTGTGCCACACCAATTCTGATCAGTTCCTGTTGTGTCAATGTGACTAAACAATATGATTATGAACACACAGTACAGGTAATAATGTGATTATTTGGACACATGGTAAGGTGATAACATGATTGTGATGCATGCGAAAGATGTGCTGTGCCCGAATGTGTCACAGTCCAATTTAGTTGGGCAATTTGTGTCACAGACACTTTAGTGTTGTCATTTTTTGTGTCACACAGATTTTCGCTTACAGTGCCTGTGTTACACATCTGAATTTATGAAAGACACAGCACACAGTCAAATTCATAGGTGTACAAATACTACACACAGGTTCAGGCATATACAATGAAGTGTGACACTTTACAGCTATTAGATACAGAATGAGTTATAGTATACTATATACATCTTTTTTGTGTCGTAAAGATGCAAATATTTTTTGATTCAGTTGCAACATATACAAAATTTTATGGATTGTGTCAGATAGAAGAAATATAGATCAATATGTGGTCACACCTGAAAATATAGCTGATTTTGGTGTTGTGCACAATGCATTTTCTGCTATTACACACCTTAATTATTTCCTACTATATGGATGATATCAATGCTAGGTATATTCTCTTGCTCAAAGTTACAAACTAATCCTGTTGCTAGGGTGTCAAGCTGGAGGCTTGCGCGTGACTACAATGGGGGTCCAAAACTTGTATACTACGATTACACTGCACTATTTATCTAGTTTACGTTCTACAAATTAGTACCACCAAATATAGTATCATTTAGGTTGCCGAGCTCCCTTGCCTGCATCCCGTGCATGTCGCCATTAGCATGCCATTGCTTGGCACTGACTCAGGAGTCTGGCTTGGGGCCAGATCCTGTCTCTGAGTGTTGTGACGTCGGTTAATAGCGCTATCACACATGTACTGACGTCGGTTGCTATCTCCTCAGAGTTGCAGCCTAGCGTGCGACTCTTATTTTGCTTCCTAATATTCTCCTAGGGAAATATATTGTAGTGAAGGCAATGAGCTCCTTGTCTAGGCCTCGCGTGCTTCGGCCAATGTCAGGAACTTTGGATTTACTTGAGTTCTGACATCACAAAGTCTAGAGCTCTAAGTTCTGGATCTGCCGGGCCTTGCATGTCATAGATCAATGTTGCGAAGTTTTAATTATCTCACAAGCGTGTCCTGCTCTATTTTTAGTGCACGCGTGCTATGCCCTGCCAGAGCACTTAGTGTCAAGCACTGGGACTTCATACCTAGTGCAGCCTTGCTAGTACCATTCTTAGGTTAAGTCATGTGCTCCACCCAGCTTTACTCAGGTAATCTCATTACTGGCATTATAACCCTTGCGCTCTGTGGAGTTTCCTAGTGCCTTAGTATCTAGACCCTGTAGCATGTATTTATTTGTATAAATTGCAAAATTACATGTGTAAACGCTTGCAGAGCATGTCAGTGCTTGAGAGATAAGATAAGAAAATGGAAAAATCATAACATCAAGAGAACAACGGTGACAAGAGCTTGGGGTCCACAAAGGGGAAACCAAAGTTGAGCACCTATGAATGGACGAGGCTTGAGAACATAGAGAGGATCAAGAACGACCCGGTATTGAAGACATTAAACAAGGAGATTAGGCAGATACACAAGGAGAGAGATCCCCCCTGCCCAAAGCCGAAGCCTCACACAAAGAAACCATACAACGCGCCATCAAGAAGGTCTAGTCATTTGGGGACTGGTGGAAGCAATGTCGCGACTAGCTCATCTGCGACGGGACAGCCTGATCCGATGATAAATTATACCATTGCGATGATGAATTCTCCTGCTCAATCTTTGGAAAAACTAGTCCTGCCACAAATCCCGTCGCAACGGATGACTCCGCTCCAATGGCTGGTTCTGCCAATCCTCCCAACAGCTTTGAGTCTCCCAACGACGGAAATGATAGAGATGTTGATATGCGCTTCCAGATGCCCAAATCACCGCCAGAGCATGATAAAGCAACTGACAGGAATGTGCTTAATGTTGCCCCTTTGTCAGTTTCAGGCTCATCAGACATGATTGACTCTTGCAACAAACCTGATCAAATCGTCGAACATCCTCTCTGGTCCTCCCACTGTCAGCACAGCAAATCACAATCCCAATATTGATGACAAGGGGGATGTTGTTATGGAACCAACACCACCCAAGGATAGACCGATATCCTTGACAGTCAACGTCACTTCACAGTCTACTAAAGAAATTCCCAAGTGGTTCACGTTAGCATATGAAGTGTTTGTGGCTGGAGGACTAGGATCAACATACGGGGATTTGTTAACAGCATTCGCATCCCTCAAAAAGAGGCTTGGTTTCCAACAGGTACGTATCGGCTTGCAGCCAAAGGGTCGCCCAGAGCTGCTCAGCAAATGGGTAGGCCGAGGACAAATGAAGTGTGCAATGCCAGTGCTTTTGAAGGATGGTGTATCCCAGTTCCATGATATGTGGTGGGGATGGTGGAAGAGCTTGCAGCCAGGATGGAGGAAGCCTGCATCAGTCGACCGTATGGAACGAGAGACGTATGGCGACACATGGTCATCCTTAAACATCATCAGCAGACTGAATGGTTGGTTGGGTATCATAGCGATGCTGTTTTGGTAGGGGAAAGCTGTAGAAGAATTGGATGCATCAGTGCATGGTGAATGGTTGGAGGCTGTGACTGACTCACTGTGGATGTTACAAGGGCTGTTGAAGTTTGTAGAGAAGTAGTTGATGGATAGACATCATGCACATCTGTATATAGAGTTTTGGGCAATATATACAGCTATGCATTAAAGGATGGAAGCGAGTCTGCAAGTGGAAAAAGGTTGACTTGAGAAATCATTATGCATGTCATCATGGTCACATGGTCTATTTCAACCAATGAAATTTTTTGCAAGCCCAACGGCGAGTCCCAGGGTAGTTTGTCATTCAGATGCCCACCTATCATGGTGAACAACAAGCGGGAGAGCAGGACACGAAAGCAGCGAGTGAGGAGGACTAAGAGTATGAAGATGTATTCAACCAAGAATACACGGATATTTGGATGCTCACCTATTATGGCAGACAGCGAGTGGGGAGGTGGGATGTGAAGCAGTAGCGAGCGAGGAGGACTAAGAGTATGAAGATGTATTCATGTATCCAACCAAGAATATGTGGATATTCAGATTCTCGCCTATTATGGCGGACGGCGAGCAGGGGGGTGGGATGCGAAGCAGTAGCCAGCGAGGAGCTGCGGGGAGGTATCATTCAGCCACGTGGGCCCGCGTTGCCGGTGATGCCGATTCATCTACCTGAGCCGAAATGCTGTGGACGAATTTAGACAGTGGCTATGCTCAAATCGTCATACCAGTGGCTGGAGGGGCGGGAATGATTGTTGGGGCATCATTCAAAGGGGTACGGATGCAATATGAGAGGATAATTGTATTATGTAACCATCCCTAGGCAGACAAGGGTCATAGAGAGTCATAGGAGCCTCTAGAGAGATTCTTGCTAGTGAGGGCTCTATTTGCCTAAAATCTACAACTAGGGCTCATGTCAAAACTGGTCTTGTGCTGAAGTGATCCTATCCTATGTCAAAACTAACCTTCAAGTCCACTCTCGGGACTGTCCTGTATGAAAAATATGCTGAAACTGGTCCTATACTGATGCGAAAACAATTCTAAGTCTGCTCGGAGACTACCCAAGTGGGTGATGATACGATGATGAAAGTGAAAACGTGAAACGATCCTATGCTGTGAAGTTGAAACAATAACAGCCGATAAAAAGATAAACATGGGTGAGGTATGGCATGGCAATCACATATTGGCACAATATGAGTGTGTACCAATAGTGTCAAGAGCGAAGAGCGAGTGTCAAGCGACTCTTCACAGTCAAAAACCGTGGAATAACTCTGGTGAGCTTAAGAGTTGGCATGCAATCAAGAATATGCTGGGGTAAATGGTGTATTGCCGTAGAACGGTAATAAACGTAGTAGAACAGTGGATAGTCTTGATGTGTGGGGGTAGGCTAACTGCAAACTGCCTGTAAGCTAAAGCTAAACGATGTTTTCTAGCTAGTTTTTATACTACAAGTACGAAATTATAAATAGAGTAAGTATGCGTGACTTAGTAAGGCTATAAGGCCTTGGCTTAGTAAAATCCATGGTCAACATATGGTCTTTTGACTTCTAAAGTAATAGCAACTTGTCGACGTTGCTGCGTATGGATGGAAACTGTATGGTTTTATGGAGCGATGAACGGATCGTGGGGTGCTGTTTTGCTGCAGACTGGTGAGGTATGGCTTTTGTGCTGAGGTGCACGCTTGGGTCTACATCGATTCGAGGTCTTGGTGAAGTAACAGCCTTAGTAAAATGCAGTCTGTAGTTGCCATGTGCTTGAAATATCATGGATGGATGAGTGGCCATGGCAATCACATCATTTCATTAAGTGATTGATTGGTGCACCAATGTGCCAATGGGAAGTGATGCGGCAATTCCATTTTAGGGTGATTGGTGATTGAAGGTGCCTTGCCATGATGGAATATGGCAATTATGATGCGTAATGAGATGGGATGGATAACAAAGCACATGAGGAGTGGTTGCCGTGGTATGAAAGTAGTATGACTTTGTGTGCAATCTTTGGTTTACTGAAAGTCCGTTGGGTGGACAGGAGCAGTAATTAGTGCATAAAATCCGCGAATTCTGAGCATACAGAGCCTGGAGGCTCATCAACAGAATGTCATAGGAAGTAGATAATGGGTATTTAATAGTGATTTCTCACATTTTATGGCCTTTTCAATAGTATACCCCCACCATGCACCTCTACGCCTCCTCTAACTACTGAATCATTGTCATATATTCAAATATCAGATACTTTACTATGCCAGGGACCCATCCAATCCATTCTGATCCACTAATATATGTGAGTGTGGAATGTATGAGTTTTTGAAGGTGCATACTGTGCATTCATTAGTAGTTACTGATACACTTCATGGACTGACTTTAATATGACTTTTATTCAATATAGTTATTTTGGCAGATACACTCAACTCTCAACTATGATAATCTACTATACTCTAACAATTCTAGATACTTTTCTCCACTTCAACAAATATAGTTGACCCAAACTAACACATTTTGTTTTGTGAATTTGGAAACAGTCTGAGGCTCTGCATCTCCAGTAAGGTCCGAAAATCATCAAAATTGTATTTCACTCCCAAAATTGCAGAGTCCTAACAAGACACACACTCATCAAACTATGTGTATTAATAGTAGATTGATATTATACTTCGAGAGAGTCTATAACTTGAAGAAATAAACAAAAATTCAGTAGTGAGTTTTCAAAAACTTCCTAGATTGGGAATGCTATTATCCCACAGTAAGCACATCCTGGTGTGCCCTGATGCATCTATCCAAACTAATGGTGCGCATGTGGGGGAGGGACTGTAGAAGCAATCAAAGATTTTTTTTGGGCACATATAAAAAATTTTAGGCCCAAACAATGACCAGGAGGGTGGGAAATGTGGAGCAAGCATAGTACCAGAGTCTTTTGGGCTATGGCAGTGCCTTGAGTACGTTATATAAGCTGACCCATGTGTCGGCAAGTGCAAGATTAAACCAAGATTGATTGATTGCCCAGAAAATGAGCTGAAAAGTGATTTTGAACACAAAAAAATGGCAAAAATGAGCTGGATAAGCAGGATTTTTGAAAAAATTTCCAGCCATAGGCCTAAAAGTGGCTCCATGGATAATATCCATGAACTAGAGCATAGCACTTGTGGATATATCCATGCACTGTAGGTGCATATCTATGTCTACGCCTGTACCTAGACAAAGATGGCAGCATTCATTGTAGCCCCAAACATATACGTACTGTAAGAGCATTCAGCGAGGGAAAAGGAGGCCAGACCCAAGACCAATGTACCCCTTCTCATCCAGTACAATCAAATGCTGCTAAACTGATGGTAGGTGCCTAATCATGATGCTAGCTTGCCATTCTGAAGCTGAGTGTCCAGGATCAGAACAAGGAGAAAAGGAGCTGAATGAGGAACACTGAATGAAGATAATAGGGTACAGTGAGCTAGCTGAATGTGAAGTGAAAACTGACTCATTCAAGATTACATGATAGTACCTCTTGAGAAAGTTGAAATGTAAGGAACCCAAGCCAATTCTTCTCCAAGGTCCAAAGCGAGAAATGGTAATAGATACTTGTCATGTTGTTGCCAGTCGCCAAAGGGATGCAAAGAATAACTGGACATAAAATGGATCATTGTCAGTTGAGCCAGAGGTTAAAATAAGAGAAAGGACTCGCCTTAGACAAAAACAACACGTAACACACACCCTCCCTTCTTGGGGAGGGCTCACACTGCAATCTCTCTTGCTGGGACTCGAACCCAGCTTGCAAACAAATGCCACTGCATCGCTGATATGCCAATAGAGAGCTGACAGAATGAGGCTTCACTGGCATTAAGATGTTGTCATTTATGTAAATGAGCAAGTTCATGAACAGTGTGCCCCACGCCCAGGGCATACAAACAAGTTGATGCAGAAGAGTGATGGTGAGTTGAAAGATGGATAGAAATGGTGGATAAAATATTGTCTGTAATGGTGGCTTGTTTCAACAGCAAGGGTCCACTGATGTGAAAAGAATCTCCAAAGAGATCTTGGATATTGCAATGTTGAACCTTATTCTGGAATGTTGTTGATGACAAATGAAAGTCTTGCATGGCCAACTGGATGGCAAGTGATGCGACATTGCGAAGCATGCCCAGAAGACTTGAATGTCAACGGATGTCCGGTTTTGCATGAGAGTCATATGCCTGTGAGGGAATACAGCAACAAGGAATAAGGGTGATCTGTGGTGTCTGAAGCTTGGTGGAGCTTTTATGGATCCACAATATGGTCTTGTTCCATGGATCACTCTCAGGGGGTGCTGGTCACTCACTGGAGTTCACCCATTGTGAACGTGGTTTCTGTGATGGCCATGGTTGTTGCTCAAGCACGTAGGATATCTGTATCCATGGGCCGGTATAGACAGTATGTGGGGAACTTTGTCACCAGTCTGGTAGGGAGAACAGGCGAGGTCAGATGCATCTTGCGGCTAAGAGTTGTTGGCATGATGACTTGAGATGGCCAGAAGTCCTTCAAAAGTAGGATGCAGAGGCACTACAAGAGAAGGTAGGAGATGTCAATGATGTTCTAGGTGATGACAGGACAAAAATGGAGGACAGGTAGAGGCCAGAACAGGGAAGAGATGGATGATAGCCATGGCATGGTCCATGGTCCACAGCACTGACAGCAATTTCTGTCCTGATTGTGACATGTCGCATCTCATTTTTCCCTCTTTATCCTGGCTTTGACCTGCACAGGTCAGGCTTTCTGCTTGACAGTTCATCAGCAGTTTTTATCTGTGTTTAATGTTTATGCTTCATCTTCCAAAACTTAGCATTACTTGCAGCAGTACTCAGGTGAGTCAAGTCAGTTCGTATTTCTGTTTCTATTGTCTAATATGTGGATGTTCAAGCTCCTCACCCTCAAGAAACTCTGTTTCTAGTACTACATCTTTTTCTGAGGGGGCTTGTATGTCTCATGGGTTGGAAATCAGTTGATCTGGATAGGTTTTGTTGGAAGCAGATCAGTTTTGGCCCATGCAGTGCATGGAAGTACTGACTGGTAGAATTCAGTATAGATATCAAAGTGAGTTTCCGTTCTGTCTTAGATTCTTCAAAGGAGTTGATACTCATGTGTGTTACAATTTTTCCATTTTTCCTTATCTTATCTCTCAGGCACCTATCTAATCTCATCTTATCTACAGCACCTATCACTTATCAATGGATCCCAGACCGGTTGCCTCAACTTCTCCAGGTGACTTCAGCTCTTGTGCTACGGCTCGTGACGGTCACTCGCCTAGCTCATTGTTTTCATTGTTTCACGCATAGTTACCTCACAAATGACACATATCGAACTCTATTATTAGACAACAGACTTTAGTATATAAGTAACGTAGTTCTCGCTGTAGTATCCTCAACTTCAAACTAAAGTTTATCTATACCGCTCTCATTCTCGCAACAACTAAGTGCTAGACACTCAGCTCAAAGCGGAGACTTACTACACAGCACCCTGGGTGATTGTACAAATGCAATACAGCCCTTGGTTTGCTCTTGTTTGTCATCCCCGAGTGCGGGTCTAACAATGTGCTTGCTCTATTTTTACAGTATTAATTACCTATGCTGTACAGTCAATTTACGTGCCACCTACTGAAATCTATGCCTTCAAAATATGTTATATCTGTTTCCTAAGCCCTACTCAGCGAGTGCTACCCTGCCCAATGCAAATTGAACATGTCTCTCTGCATCTGCAGCCCCGGGATTTCCTAGGATTTCCATGTTTTCTCTCCTCATCTTGTTTTTTATTTCACAATGTGCAGACCCATAGTGTGCTTATTCATTGTTCAGAATCATAATGACCTTGCTGTAATCCATTGTTTTCCGTTGAACAATGTGCACTATAGCAATGTTTCCAATGCAAAGTAAGTCGACGATGGTTTATGGGTGGCAGGCACTGACTCTCATTTAAGCTGGCTCGTGACAGCCAATTTACCTCCGGTTCTTCTTCAATTTTTCTCATCATGCTGAAATCCTCATCTGCTCAATGCAAGAAGGTTTCTCAATTGAAAGCCAAGACTTCCAAGCCCAACAAGTCGAAGGCGGCATCAAATAAGCGCCAAAGGGACGACAATGGAGACAATGCTACTGCAGACAAGGTTAATGCCAATGATGGTGCATTGGTGGATGGTCCTTCAGTGCCAGCCCACAAACAAAGTCGCATCATCAGCAGCACTACTGGCATTGAGTCAGAGTCTGCTTCACAGATGCCTATCGAGGTATCAGACGATGACAACTCAGGTGAGATAGAGGATGAGCTCAAGCATGAAAATACTGAGGAATCGAAACATGCCTGGGAGAACAAACTAGGTGAGTGACAACTCTGTGAGTTTTACAAGACTCTAACAGAACACCAGCAAAAATGCGATGAAAGTGGTCTGCTGCCGTCTATGACCATTTTCTTCCCGAACCTTCAGTGTCCTAGAACTCAAGAAATCGACAGTGGCAGCAAGTTTTTACTTGCAAACAGTACATGTTAAATCATACCTGTGTCTGGCTTAGTACTGACTACTGCTTAGCAATACCAACACCAAGGTCCATCATGCCTTCCATGACAACAGCAGGACCCCTGATTATCCCTACAGAGGTTGGTACAGGAATTTTGCCTTTTTTGAAGATTTGTCTGGACTTTTTGGTGACCGTGGAAGTTGAAATTTGTCCAGATTTCTGGTCCAACCTCAGGCTAAAAAGAAATTGTCCAGACTTTCAATCTGACCTGTCAAAATTTGGTCTAAATATGACCAAAAATGCCTTTTTGCCCAAAATCCAACTTATTATGCTTTCATTGTCTAACTCATTGCGCAGCTTTAATTTTTGTGCTGCTGAATACCATTGTACATTTTCCAGCTGGGTGACATGGGTCATGGCCTTGTGGTGGTGGCAGACATTAATCAGCCCTTTGTCCGGACTGCTGTACCAACCTCTCCACTGTGCACTGTCTTGTCCAGATGAATTGTTCCCACATATATCATCAGAACCCTCATTTGTCCGGACTTATGTACCAACATTTTTGACTTTAGGGGTCAAATCTATCCGGGCGTTTCAACCAACCTCTGTAGGGATAATCAGGGGTCCTACAACAGCACTGCCAACCTTATCCACCATGACTGTGCATGTGCAACCAATGACAATGACGACGAGCCAAAACTCGTCCAAGGCAACCTCAATGCCTTTGTGCAAGGCTCAACATATACTGCCAGACGTCTTCATGCGAGACATGTTCAGTTGAGCACCAGACACCATGTCTCTCATGCTTTTGTCGAGTGGGAGGAATATTGTGCCATTTTGCACATGTTCAACAAAGACGTCAAAATCTTTTTGGCTGACACCCTTTCACACAATATCAAGGACGTCTATTCACTCATCAAGACTCGGGTTGCCAAGCTCCTGCAAGGTGCTCGAGGGTGCATACACGTGGCTCAAGATGGTTGGGCTGCCTCACAGAAGCTCTCATTACTTGGGCTGGTCATTGTCTGGGTCACCAATGCCAAGATGCAGGTACTGACCATGGACATGGTTCAGTAAGTAATGGTTCGTGTTTTGTTGATCCTATGCTTACCCTTTTTAGGTTCAAGAAGTCTCATACTGGTGTCAATCTTGCTGAGATGATTGGCAAGAGCTTGTGGGAGTTCGGCATTGTTGACAAGCTGCTCTCACTCCCTGGTGACAATGCTTCAAGCAACATCATGATGGCCCAGTCTCTAAAGGGTGTGGGCAAGTTGCTGAGCACCCACATTGCTGGTCCAATGACTTGTGTTCTTTGTGCAGGACACATCTTCAATCTTGCCAACAAGGTAGGATCTTACACTTAGCATGTTATACTTTCTCATCTTTTGTAGGCTATATTCCGATATTTCGTCAAGAAAGCAAAGGTATCTGACCACAGCTTCACTGAGGATGATGATGATTCCTGGCTTGATGATGACAATGATGACAAACTTGATGCCGAGGAAGAAGAACTGTTAGAGGAACTGTCTTCTGATCGCTGTGATGCAAACGAAGATGCAATACTGGAGGATCTGTTGCAAGCAGTGGATAACCTCAATGACCTTGAAGAAGAGGATGGCAATCTTGGGTGGAACACTGTCATGAAGGTATGTACATTTGTTCCAGTAGACCATCAACTAATAGTAGGATCATAGATATTCAAACTCAGATGCCGAATTTTCAACAATGGTGCTATGCAGCAAGCCCTCCGAAGGGAGTGCGAGAACACCGGCATCAGGATCCAGGACATGATTTGGGCCATTGTCACATGATGGCTCATGCACAGGACTGTCCTGTGATGTGCCCTTGAACTGCGACCAGCACTTGACGTGTTTTGCAAACTTAGTGACTGGAACAAGATTCTAAAGAAGTCCGTTCACAAATTTAAACTGGACAACTTGGAGTGGGAGTTCATTGTCCAGCTGAAGCTGATTCTTATGGTTTGTGTTCCTCTTTTTACATTGTTGCATCTGCTAATATTTGCACTAGATGCTTACTGCCACTACTAAGACAATGTCTGAGTCAGGGGTACCTCTCATTCACAAGGTCATCCCAATGTTCGACAACATGATCGACAAGCTGGATAAAATAATCACCAACAAGCGGCTCTTACCTGGAGTCAGGGCAGCTGTGATTCGAGCTCGCCAAGTACTGTGCAAGTATTACTCAAAGACTGACGATTCGTACATGTACCGTATGGCTATGAGTAAGCATCTATTCCATTGGAGACTCACTACTAACATGTCTGGATAGTCATGCACCCATCCTTCAAAATGGAATACTTCCATGACCAGAAATGGGAACCAGAGTGGATTGAATGCTGCTTTAAAATTGTCTGTGGAATTTGGAACAAACACTACAAGCTGGCCCCTTCCCCTATCAATGCTGAAGCACATGTACGTTAGATTATTTTCCTGATGCCCTTACTGACACCATGTACATTTTCAGTCTACTGCCATTATAGATAATGATGACTTGCTCGCCGATTACTTCAAGAAGCATCACCGCAACAATGATGGGGATCTGCTTGAGAAATATCTCTGTGATCCCATCATTGAGGACCTTGACAACCCTCTTCACTACTGGACAAGTCTATTGGATCCCTGCGACCAGTCTGGAAAAGTGAGTAGTGCTACACCAAAAGGTGCTCTGGCCCAAATAGCTTTGGACTTCTTGTCTATGCCAGGTGAGTTTCTTATAATTTATAGCATGCATGCTATGATCTAATGATACCTCAATAGCTACATCAACCGATGTCGAGCAACTTTTCTCTCACGGTGGGCTCAATGTGACTAAATGGCATCACAATCTCTCTATGGAATCAACAATCGCTCAGACAGTCCTTAATTCCTAGATCAAGTACCCTGGCCTGGTTGACAATGATGAACTGACAGAATTTTTTAACAACAAATCAAAAAGACCTAATAATGGGAGGAAAAAGGTAGTAACCACCATTGTAGAAGAGGATTAAATGTAGTATATTTGTGTAATAAGACATCTAACTATGTAAATTTAGCATGAGTTTTCACAGGCCATTGGCGGGTCACTGGTGGATAGACCTGTTGCTTGATGTCTTGACCTGGACCCGTTTTCTGACCCGAACCCGCAGATCTGTAGGTCCAAATTTGACTCTTTTTATTGACTCGGACCCAGGTCTGTACACAGGTGCACCCATGTATTAGGGGAACCATCTGAGTCTTTACACAGAACTAACAAGGCACCACCATGGTCTCTCCTCTATACCTTTGGACATTATAACTGCATTCAAAGCCAACTTTGTCTGACTATGCTAGTTTGTAAAATCAATGACTGCTGAATCTGCCTCAGTATTTCATCTTGAACAAACATTAGCATATACTGAAAAAGTAAGTACAAGCAATCTCAGTTCACTGCTTGACCTTCTACATGTTCACAGCAATCTGTGCTGCTTGACTTTCCAATTACAAATTCTCTGAGGTGACTACATATCTTTTCCGCCATGTATTGCCACTTTGATGAGAATGTATACAGCAAAGCTTGTGACATACTGGGGCATGACAGTCAACTACAGGAATGTATAGAGTGGAATATACAACAGTACATTGAAGTATACAAAATATCCTATTTAATAGAATGCATGGATCTCATCATACACCTATCACAGCACCCTCCTCTATCGACAATGTCCTTCACTTATGACCCAGACCTTTTTCACTATCATTGGTATAATAATATTGGAGATGGTTCTCTGTAAGTTGTTTCCTTCACTCACTTGTGTCCCAATCTTACAATTAATCTTGAACAGAAGTATCATTGAAGTATTTTCGGCATTGTCAGACCATGAATACACAATCCAACTGTACTATTCTGAGGAGCAGTGCCTCTGGCTTGCTGATTGTGGACCAGAATTTGAATAAGCCATACTCACAGATGTGATGCTGCCTTTCTTTGAAGAACAATATGAAATGTATTTTGCTGCATGGCTGGAGGATCAGTCAGCAGAGAAAGAGCAATGAAATATTGTATGTTGTCTGTCTACTATTTTGATCTCTTCACTAATCTGATCTACAGGAAATATTCTCGCTCTATATTATGGGTCTTAGGCAAATGTGGCTATATCATGGATGAGGTCCACATTGTTGGGATCATGCAACAATTCTTGAGACACCAGATGACTTGGAGGACATTGTTACCTGTGAATTCCAAAAAATCTGCTATGTTTTTGGGCATCCCCATGTTATTGTACCATACTATTGAAGCTGAATGTGCAATTTGGGTTCTGATTTATAGTACCTATGTACTCTGACATAGCAAAAACTACACACTATCTACTTTGTTGATGATATGGTTATCGAGATCTGTAGTTGCTACACTGTGCTTAGATGAATTCAAGTCTAGACTGGTCTGGATGTCAAGCCATTTTGCTTCTGCATCCACATGAAGTTTGCTCCACAGTGCCACCTGCTTGAATGTGTAAGCTCTTGCACAGGTGATATGTGGGCCACATGTTCACACCTAGATTTTGCGATTTTGTATCAATACTAGTGCATATCTATCCTTGACTAGTTATAACTAGAGGGCTATAGCAGAGGCTTCAAGCTGATAGTCAAGCCAGGAAGCTACTAGTCGAGCCAGGACTTAGGCATGATGCCACTAGTGGGTCAAGTCTATAAGCCAGAATGACTAGTACCTCAAATACTGTTATGAGTTAGTGAACAATGGCTACTAGTAGACAAGGGTAGCTATGAGTGCACCCTACAAGAAGCATAATACACAGATCTTGTGCAGTACAGCCACTAGTAGAATGATCTGGGCCTAAACCACCTGTAGCAGGCCCTTTTATATATGAGATTCAGTCAATTGACAG
This sequence comes from Armillaria borealis, assembly GCA_030435635.1. Classification (NCBI taxonomy): domain Eukaryota; kingdom Fungi; phylum Basidiomycota; class Agaricomycetes; order Agaricales; family Physalacriaceae; genus Armillaria; species Armillaria borealis. Next base: position 88,371 of record JAUEPT010000128.1, read on the forward strand.
GCCAGCTGATAGATCCAGACTGTCAATTGACTGGCCATCTCAATATAGTGCTAGGGCTTGCATCACTAAAAGTGTATCGAGCTGGCCAGTCCTTGGCCAGCACTGGAAAGGGATCACCTGCACCTACATGCAAAGGTATATGTTTGCCTCCAAGGCAGCCCTGATCAAGCTTGATCAGGGAGTGCTGTTTGTGACTGGACCCTGGTCATGACCTCGCCTTTCCTTGGCTGGCCCTTGCAAGGCTTGCCTGGCAAGGGGATTGTGGTTGAGCCTGATGACCCTTTGCAGTCATGGTATGTATAGGTAGCGATCAGTAGAATTATGCACATTGTACTAGTGTATAATGCTATCCATTTGAATAAATGTTCATTCATTTCCAGGACAGACAATCTATTGCTAACAAACATAAAGCACATACAATTCTATTCTATGAAAGTGTCTAAGCAAGTATGAAAACAAACCAGATGACATTGGAGATATCATTTCCAACCCTTCTTTGCCCTCTTCTTTGATGGCTCCTCTTGCTCCTCTTCATCACCTGAATCAACATGGTGCCTGTTTCTTGATTGACGAGGAGTAGCAGTTGCTGTTACTCCCAAAGTATACTGTTGTTTCCAGCTCGAAGTCTCTCTCTCAGGCGATGGAGAAGAGCATCTGCGGCTCACTACAGGTGAACCGTGATCACCGGAATGAGACAGACTTTCATGGCGATACAGAGGGTTGATAATGCGATGGTGCAGAATGCTCTTGAGAGCTACTAGCATGATGAGAGTGGCCATTGGATTTCTGAGCATGACCTTTGGAGGTAGGGTGAGGCACAACAGAGGAAACAATTCCTCAGGTGTATTGTCTTATGAATTTTGATGAGAGTGAGAGTGAGAGCATTGAGCAGATTGTTGTTGTGAAGGCATGACACATCAAGGGGACCGAGAACAAGATCTTTGTTAAGAATGCATGGTACATCAAGGGGACCAAGAGTGAGAATGAGAATGAGGGCGTCAAGGTGGAGCCATGGAGGCATGGGCAGAATGAGCATCGTCAGACTGAGTGGGGGCTGTTGGATGCTGCAATGGCTCTTGCTGACAAGGTTCTTGCACTTGACAGGCATCTAGTTCTTTTGCTTCCTCACAGGCCTTCTTTGCTTGGTGGTGCTCTTCCTGCATCATTGTGTAATGACTTGTTGGTGGTGGTCCAGATGACTTTTCCTCCTTCGGTTTTACAACATTTCATGTTGAGAAAACCTCCCTGCAAAAAAGGATTAAAACATGCCTCTGAGAAAATACAGACATACTTGTTCCACCATACTAAGATCTCTTCAGCTGCATCATTCTTATCTGCTCCCTCAAAGAAATCTATGATCAACCAAAAAAACTGCCATAGGTTGAAACTGCCATCGAATTGCTGCCATTTCTTGACAGTTCCCATACAGTAATGAGCCTAGAGGGTGATGTCAGAGCTGGAATGGAGAGAGGAACCAGAATCACCTGAGTAGCAGCATATGCAGTGTGATGTCCTGTAACTGTAGTCATTGTGTGTCTTGTTGCAATGGTATCATGGCCATTTGTTTTGCCTTGGCATTCTGGAAGACCGCTTCCAAGAAATATGTGACAGAAGAACTGTCTGTCTGGTTAGCAGGTGCAGAAATAAACAAATAAGTAATTCACTTACGTGTACAAGAACATATTCATGAAAGAGTCCTGCTGTCAGACTATCTACTTGAACAAGATCCTCGTCAAATAGGAAGAGCAGCAGGCACCACCACTCATTGCTGATCTCCCTGTTCTGGACAGCCTCCATGTATCTATAGAGGATAATTAGCAATGATCAGAAGAACCAAATGAGTCAGTATGCAGCCAGGGTCTGCATCGAACTTCTGCTTGTTGTCAATGGCAATCAGGAACCGAGCAATATCTTCATGGTTGAATCTGAATTCACACTTGTTGATGGTGACGAGGCTGGTGACAGGCATCTATGAAACTGAGCATGGCCTAGCGTGAACAACACACCAAAAACCTACACTCAACCTCACAAACACACACACCAATCTCAAATAAGTGTGGAGGGGAGCAAGGAATTTAATTCTACTTGCGCACCAACAGTATCTCAACAATATCTCAAGAGAGCTCACTCAATGGCACAATGTGATGCGAAGTAACAAGCAATATCTCCAGTTCTCTTTATTTCTCCTCAAAGCTTTTACAAGAGAGCACAGCAAACCACGCAACCCTCAAGGCAATGGTATCTTTCAATAGAATACAAATGGACACACAGATCTGTGAAATGACCAAGCTCGTTCAGTGAGTTCGCTAAGTATGAATTGCTGCTAGGTCCAACTGCGCATGACTTCGCCTGTCTCTTAGCTTGCTAAACCTGAATCCCAACTTGTCATGACAAAGCCCACTCAGTGAGCTCGCTAGTATGAAGTGCCGCTAGGTCCAACTGCACACACCTTCGCCTTAATCTAGTCTGCTAAACCTGAATCCTGACTCATCACAAATGAGGTCCTCGGCACTCTCAAGCAATACACAATACAATCAGGTCTTGCATGCAGTGAGCTCGCTAAGTAACAAGGTACCGCCAGATTTCTTTCAGCCCACGCACACCCACTGCACCTTGTGCAGCTGTCACAAAACAGCCCAATCTGGCCAATTCCTTCACAACTCTCTCAACATGAAAACTTCTCTTACACTGCACCAGAAATGGAACAGAGCTTTCTCTCAGTTTTTCTCTAGAGACTGGCTCAGCTTCACTGATTCCAAATCTCATTCTTATCTCAAGTAAAACCGAAGTTTTATATCCAAAATGTATCTCTGTTTTTATTTCTCTGCGAGCTCACTAAACTCAATGAGCCTGGAAGTAAACTAATGACTCCCTCACCAGAATACAGGCTCATGGCACTTGTCTGTTATGATTTTGAAGGCCAGCCACTAGTAGGCTCACTGCGCTCAAGGCAGGAGACCCACAGATTCTGAGCTGGTCCTTCTCAATGTAACTCTAGCCATTCGCACAGTTCCTTAGCGGAGAAGAGAGCAAATAGTAACTTTGATTGTACACTGGCTAACTGAGCTACTTATATACTACGAGCAAAAGGTGATTACAAATGGTCCATGAGTAAGGTAAAAGGTCTAGACATTTCGATGATTTTCTATGATTTTTGATGTCAGTCTGCCGCAACTGCAGTATTCCTTGGCAGGTGAGTCAGACTGTCTCTGATTGGTTTCTTGAGGTGTACCCTATGCCCTGCGACACCAGTGCATGTCAAGGGCCACTGCCACTGATTTAGGACCTTAGCAACTAATGAGTAAGATTTCCTATTTCCACGGCATCTCTCTTCAGCAGCTCGTTTCTGGTGGACAACTCCTTTCTTAGGCATATTAGCCATCAGGTCTTTCAGATCACTAGAAAAACTTGCTAATCTCTTGGCCGAAACCCCTTGTACTAGGCCTGCCTCATGGTATCTCTTCATTTCCTTCCTTGCACAAGGTTATCTCCGGATTTTCAGGCACCAGGCTTCTTTCATTAAGCGAGCACATGGCTACCAGCCTTATTATGTTGCGATCCAGTTCTAAGCTCATCCTACTGATGCGAGCACAAGTCAAGCTTATTGGAAGGGGTGAGCTCATTAATTGGCCTTCTTGTCAAGCATGCCCTTCTGGTACGGTACTATGACCAAGTCCTTAGTTAACTCTGATGTTTACATTGACATACTGCGACATCGTCTCAGTAACCTTGCTTAGAACTGGTATCCACATGTCTGCTTAGCGAGCTTGCTAACTATAGCCTGTAAGCTATTGCTAAAACATGCCAAATCACGAATTTACATGGGTAGACATGCCATGGGCATGACAACAGGCTCCAGCTTCTTGAAACTATGGTTTCGGTTTCGTTTGAGGAGTTTGAGTGTATCTGGTAGTAGTTTGCCTGTGTTGTCCAAGCATGCACTGTTGCTAGCAGCCTGCATCTAGAATAGGGAAACTAATTTCAAGCCTAAAGGAAGGAGAGAATGCAAAGAGAATGTCTATGTACCGCTTTGAGCAGTTTGTTCAGCATTGGTAGGTCAGTTTCAGACTCGACTAAAATATGGCAGCCACCAACAAAATCTTAGTCCTTCAATGATGAGAACACCTCAAAGCAGAGCTTAGAATGCAAATCTATATCAATTGCACTGGAATGGATTGTCAGATCTGAATATATGCACATCAAAATGGAATGTACAGGTTATCTGAGCCCTCTTCGTTTCCTTTCTTCATCTTATTGCTGACAGCTGACTCTTCATCATCCTCATCTTGATTCTGAGCTTCCTCATCCTCCTCCTCCTCAGCATCATCTTCATTGCTACCCCTCATGCCAACTACAATGGCATTCTTGATGTTGATAAACAGGTCAACTGCTCTTGAAAACCATCGCCCGGCCTGCTTAATGATCTCATTGACACTCGGTCTGGAACAGATGTCAGCATAGAATAACTAAATAAATTCTCTGCATACTTTTTCTCTTTCTTCTTCTGGCCTGACGATGATTTGCTTGCTTGCTCAGCTTGACAAGAAGTGCTGCACTGAGGCCGTGTTGCATGAGATGAGCCAGACTGACAAAGAGATCTGCAGCGGCCAACAGTGGAGGTGGTGGAGCGTGTCGAGTGTAAACAACATGCCATGGCAGTGAGGTGATGGTGGAAGGAAGGAAACAGACTTGGAGTCTGACAGGTTGACGTGTTGTGATCATGTGAATGATACGTAATTAATGTAATTAATATTATAATATAAATAATTCCAAAATAAGATATTCATGTTCAGATTGCTGGATCCCTTTTACTTCTTGTGCTCACTCTGCCTCTTGTACCTACTTGCCTCTCTTGCACACACTCTCTCTTGCTTAATGGCACCATTCAAATGCTCAGCATGCAAGACAATTCTAAAGAACAACGACTCTCGCTCTATTACCCAACATGATCACCAGTGCAGAAACAAGAAAAAATCAGACAATATCCTCTTGCAAGGCATTCAAGGACTTCGTATGAAGCTTGATAAGAACAAAAAGTGGAAGGAGAAGAGGGATAAAGAGACAGAGGGAGGGGAATCCAGCAGACAACTGATAAATGAGGTGAGTAGTATTCAATGCGTATTTCTACACTTATACTCAGTAAAATTTCAGGATGTGTCCATGTTAGATATAGACATTGATGCTCCACCAGTACCCTTGCCAATAGATTCACTTAACCAAGATAATATTGAGCTCCCAACTGGTCATCCATGATGCACCTTAAAAATTCCCCAACACCTTCACAACTTCATACCAACAGATACAGATCCTATTCATATGGGATAGTATTCTCAGCTGAACCTTTCCTTGAGACCCATACGGGAGCGAACACCTACTCCTAAGCCTTCTTTATCCTCTCCTACACCTTCTCCAATTCCACCATGCCCACCTTCACCTGTAATACACCTTACAGAACCAAATGACTTTGGCATCTATTGAGAGTATACAGAGTGGCCAACCCATATTCCCAAGGGTGTACATGCTGCAGCTGCAGATTCAACAAAAGAACACTGTCCTCCGCATTCAGTCTTTGGACCTGGACAGTGCTCTGACCTCTGGTCACCATTTACCAACCCTATGATCTCCAGGCTACTCAAGTGGTATTATGGCTCTGAGAAGAAGACTTTAGAGGACCTCGACCACCTTGTTCATGATGTGATTCTGCAGGCTGACTTTTCAGTCAGTCACTGCGAAGACTTCAGTGCTGCATGAGAGGCCTGCCGTCTTGATAAGCCAGATATCTTTCATTCTGATATTTGGAGGGAAGACAGTGTCAAGATCCCACTCCTACAAAAAGGCTTCTTCTGGAGCTCAGAGGCAGATGCACCTGTTATCAAGATTGATGGTGTATGACACCGCTCACTCACTGAGGTGCTTACAAGTGCATTTCAAGATCCATCTACCTCCAATTTTCATCTCAAGGGATACAAGGAGATGTGGAAACCCTCAGAGGAATCACTGGCAGAGTGAATATATGCAGAAGTCTACACACCACCAGCATATCTAGAAATGGAAGAAAAGATTCATGCTGCTCAGGCAGCTATTAATGCTCAAATGGCATCTGTTGACAAGGTAAGCACTACTGAGCAGGGTGCTCCACCTTTGCCTTGTCGGGCGACCTCTCGGTCGAGTCAGATGTCGGTTGACTCGCCTTCCTCCTCTCCCTCATTGCTCTCATCTTGCCAGTCTAGTGATGAGTCTTCTTTGGAGGACAATCCTGTCAATAGTCTATCAGATCTATCATCCCTTCCAGTGCCCTGCCCCAAACCTCCTCCAGGGGTTGCAATTGAAAACGTTGTCGTTCCCATGATGCTGTACACAGACTTGACACACCTTACTAACTTTGGAGATGCTTTGCTCTGGCCAGGTTATATTTTCTATGGTTTGCTGTCAAAGTACATCAGTGCAATGCCTGATGCTCATGCTGCACATTATTTCGTCTACATGCCTGAGGTAAGTTGCGATCTGCCATAAGGAATACCCGTTCACTGACTGTTTATTTAACAGCTCCCAGATATTATTCAGGATCTTTACAAGGCTGAATTTGGAGAGCTGGCATCTGACGCCATTTTAACACACCTAAAACAAGAACTTATGCAAGCGGTGTGGCAATTGCTTCTTGACGAGAAGTTCAAAGACGCCTATCGACATGGCCTAGTTGTGCATTGCTGGGATGGCATGTTTCAATGACTCTTTCCCCACTTCTTTGCATATTCAGCAGACTACCCAGAGAAGTAAATCATATTCTATTGACTTATAACATGTCTGATCTCATCTTTAGAATGTTGATGGCATGCCTGAAGACCATGGGGATCTGTCTTTGCCCTCGGTGCCTTGTGCAAAAGGCTGACATACATCAGATGGGCACAATTGATGATCTCAAGTGAAGAGTGACAAAAGCTCATGAAGATAATCACCCGACACGTTGGAGAATTGAAGAGGCCTGCAAAAAAATCTTTCTCAAGGGACAGGCCATCAACAGTGCTCATGTCGAGGCCTTCCTGAAGGAGGAGTCCTTAATTCCAACATGGGTATGCATATTTCATTACCTAATATGATGTCTTCTGAATACATCTGGCTTTTAGAGCACATTCTCTGAGTTCTTCCAAGAATTGGACATTGACTTCAACTTCTATGTCCTATTCGTCATTGATCTGATGCATGAATTTGAACTTGGTGTCTTCAAGGTGCTTTTTATCCACCTTATTTGGATCTGTTATGCCATCAGACCACATGCAGTTCAGATACTCAATGAACGGTTTGCATACTCTAGAGTCTACCTTCATTACAACTTGATTCTTAACTCTGACCTATCTAGATTCCATTGTGTCCTGAAGTTCAGATGATACACCATTCATCGATTCACTAAGGATGCCTCTGCTCTGAAGCAAATGGCTGCATGTGATTTCAAAGATCTTCTGCAGGTATGTCCTACTTATTATGACAGCTGATGTCAGAGTCTGACTTTGATAAGTGTGCTCTTCCATGCTTCGAGGGCCTTTTGCCATCTGCCACTGACAACAAAACCATTCAAGATCTTCTCTTCATCCTTGGCACTTGGCATGGGTTCGCAAAGCTGTGGATGCATACCGACACTACTATTAAGATATTTGGTGGTGTAATGAAAGAAGCTGGGTGCCTCCTTTGCCACTTTTCAAATACAGTTTGCTGCAACTTCAAGACTGAGGAGACACCAACTGAGGCAGCTGCTCATGTCAGGTGAGAGGAAAGGGAATTTGCTAAGGCAGAGAAGGCAGGGAAAGCACTACCAGGGAAGATGAAAGCATAATGCAAGACAACGAAAAAATTCAATCTTTTGACTTACAAGTTACATGCACTTGGAGACTATCTATGGACGAATTGGAGATTTGGGCCTACTGACTTATATAGTATGCAGAGAGTGAGTGCTTCTTTGATTGCAATGTTCCTTCTGATGATTCCCCTAGGGTGAAACAGAGCATCAACGTGTCAAACATCTGTATAGGCATACAAATAAGCACCAATTTGTAGGCTAAATTGCAGTATACAAGGCACACCAGCACCAACTGCACTTGATTCACCAATGCCAACTCCTAGGAAGAAAACCCCAGCACCAATGGGATCCTTTACCATATACAGACCCTAGCCAACATTACCACATTTCTGATTCGACGTGATCTCCTGTGGACCTTAGTAGATTTTTTCAGGACAACAAGGATGATCTTGCAATGCAGGTATGCTATGATTATCACAGTGCACAGGTTCAGATGAGTCACTGATATGACTATGCCTAGGGCTTCGTTGTCAACCTGAAGAATCATATTTTGATGTGGATGCGACCCAAACTCTATGAAAGTGCCACCGAACTCACCATCGCTGACCGTCAAGATCTTATCATTGTTGGAGAACACCTGTATGAACACAAAGTTCTACAAATCAACTATACATCTTATGATGTCCGCCATGAACAAGATACTGTCAATCCTCGAACTGATTCTGATGTGATGATGCTCACACCCGAGGAGGAGCATGATACCCACCCTTATTGGTATGCAAGAGTGATTGGCATTTACTATGTTCTAGTTTGTGACAAGAGCAACTATGAAGATACAGGGTCCTCAAAACAAATCGATTTTCTATGGGTTCAATGGTATGGGACAATAAGTACAGGTCAGGATTCAGGGTAAAGACTCACATGGTTCCCCTAATACATGGGTGCACCTGTGTACAGACCTGGGTCCGAGTCAATAAAAAGAGTCAAATTTGGACCTACAGACCTGCGGGTTCGGGTCAGAAAACGGGTCCAGGTCAAGACATCAAGCAACAGGTCTATCCACCAGTGACCCGCCAATGGCCTGTGAAAACTCATGCTAAATTTACATAGTTAGATGTCTTATTACACAAATATACTACATTTAATCCTCTTCTACAATGGTGGTTACTACCTTTTTCCCCCATTATTAGGTCTTTTTGATTTGTTGTTAAAAAATTCTGTCAGTTCATCATTGTCAACCAGGCCAGGGTACTTGATCCAGGAATTAAGGACTGTCTGAGCGATTGTTGATTCCGTGGAGAGATTGTGATGCCATTTAGTCATATTGAGCCCACCGTGAGAGAAAAGTTGCTCGACATCGGTTGATGTAGCTATTGAGGTATCATTAGATCATAGCATGCATGCTATAAATTATAAGAAACTCACCTGGCATGGACAAGAAGTCCAAAGCTATTTGGGCCAGAGCACCTTTTGGTGTAGCACTACTCACTTTTCCAGACTGGTCGCAGGGATCCAATAGACTTGTCCAGTAGTGAAGAGGGTTGTCAAGGTCCTCAATGATGGGATCACAGAGATATTTCTCAAGCAGATCCCCATCATTGTTGCGGTGGCGCTTCTTGAAGTAATCGGCGAGCAAGTCATCATTATCTATAATGGCAGTAGACTGAAAATGTACATGGTGTCAGTAAGGGCATCAGGAAAATAATCTAACGTACATGTGCTTCAGCATTGATAGGGGAAGGGGCCGGCTTGTAGTGTTTGTTCCAAATTCCACAGACAATTTTAAAGCAGCATTCAATCCACTCTGGTTCCCATTTCTGGTCGTGGAAGTATTCCATTTTGAAGGATGGGTGCATGACTATCCAGACATGTTAGTAGTGAGTCTCCAATGGAATAGATGCTTACTCATAGCCATACGGTACATGTACAAATCGTCAGTCTTTGAGTAATACTTGCACAGTACTTGGCGAGCTCGAATCACAGCTGCCCTGACTCCAGGTAAGAGCCGCTTGTTGGTGATTATTTTATCCAGCTTGTCGATCATGTTGTCGAACATTGGGATGACCTTGTGAATGAGAGGTACCCCTGACTCAGACATTGTCTTAGTAGTGGCAGTAAGCATCTAGTGCAAATATTAGCAGATGCAACAATGTAAAAAGAGGAACACAAACCATAAGAATCAGCTTCAGCTGGACAATGAACTCCCACTCCAAGTTGTCCAGTTTAAATTTGTGAACGGACTTCTTTAGAATCTTGTTCCAGTCACTAAGTTTGCAAAACACGTCAAGTGCTGGTCGCAGTTCAAGGGCACATCGCAGGACAGTCCTGTGCATGAGCCATCATGTGACAATGGCCCAAATCATGTCCTGGATCCTGATGCCGGTGTTCTCGCACTCCCTTTGGAGGGCTTGCTGCATAGCACCATTGTTGAAAATTCGGCATCTGAGTTTGAATATCTATGATCCTACTATTAGTTGATGGTCTACTGGAACAAATGTACATACCTTCATGACAGTGTTCCACCCAAGATTGCCATCCTCTTCTTCAAGGTCATTGAGGTTATCCACTGCTTGCAACAGATCCTCCAGTATTGCATCTTCGTTTGCATCACAGCGATCAGAAGACAGTTCCTCTAACAGTTCTTCTTCCTCGGCATCAAGTTTGTCATCATTGTCATCATCAAGCCAGGAATCATCATCATCCTCAGTGAAGCTGTGGTCAGATACCTTTGCTTTCTTGACGAAATATCGGAATATAGCCTACAAAAGATGAGAAAGTATAACATGCTAAGTGTAAGATCCTACCTTGTTGGCAAGATTGAAGATGTGTCCTGCACAAAGAACACAAGTCATTGGACCAGCAATGTGGGTGCTCAGCAACTTGCCCACACCCTTTAGAGACTGGGCCATCATGATGTTGCTTGAAGCATTGTCACCAGGGAGTGAGAGCAGCTTGTCAACAATGCCGAACTCCCACAAGCTCTTGCCAATCATCTCAGCAAGATTGACACCAGTATGAGACTTCTTGAACCTAAAAAGGGTAAGCATAGGATCAACAAAACACAAACCATTACTTACTGAACCATGTCCATGGTCAGTACCTGCATCTTGGCATTGGCGACCCAGACAATGACCAGCCCAAGTAATGAGAGCTTCTGTGAGGCAGTCCAACTAAGGCATAGCACAGATGGATCCATGGATCCATCTGGAGCCATACTGTGCATAATGGTGACTCCTGAGATCAAGATCTGTATCCGCAGATGTGGCTGTGCATAGCTATCTGTATCTGGAGCATCCATACTGCAGATATCCATGCACCCCAGGTATCTGCAGATACCTGTCCAACATGGATGGCTCTCGCAGCTGCAGAAGACCATATCTGCAGCTATCTGCAGGTACTGAGCTGCAATGTTGTACAGATATACATATATTCATGGTCTTATACTACAGCTTAGTACAATGTTGCCGTTACCAATTCCTTTAGCCTTCTCATCATGGTCCCAATAATACCTCAGCTCATCATCTACATACAGCTTGCGAGCACATCAGGCTGAGATACCAGATCCTGGAATTAGATCCTTTCGTAATGTACAAGTCGCCCCCATTGAAGACGCATTTACATGAATGAAAAGATGGTTCCAAAGTAGTAGTAATAGTGAAACTTATGGGTACCTGGATGGTCATATATCATACTCTTGAGCCTTATCCCTGGCTTCCTTGAAGTTGTAGTGCAACGATGTATCAAATACATGATACTAAAATGTACCATGAGTTATACCGTATCAGGCAAGACACAATTGGCAAACCTGCATCCCGAGTGCACTTAGATAGTCCTAGAGAAGTTGTTCAAACCATCCTTACAGTACTCGGCAACAGCAAGCAGATGAGGGTCATTGACATCCTCACATACAGCCTGGACAAAATCAGCAATGAACCGGCTATCAACATGCTACGATCATGAAATGAGCTTCAGTGGTACCCAAGATGTGACTTAAAAGCTACCTTAACAGCATCAAATCTGAATCCAACAGCACTGGTCTCCTTGATAACCCATTTCCCCTAATTGATAACAACTTTCCATGCATCTGGATAGCTGTGGTCAATATCTGCACCCACTACATGATGGTGAGATCTGACATCAAAGATATGGTATTATATGACTCACTCAAGTAGTCATAGTTGCTGTTCTTGTCGTCGATGCCTCGGGCCCAGTTCTTACCATTGTTGTGAATACGAAAGATCACCATATTCCACATGTAGTTGAAGTTCCATTTGAATTGACTGTCCTGGAAAAATGAGTAAATGGGTTGTTGCAGATGATGCAGTGCGCTCTATCCTGCTGCTTCTCCCAGGGAAATCAAAGCTGTCCAGTCTTGTGACTGTGGTCAGAAAATGTAGCTAAAACTAAGAAGACGCAGTATCCTACATGGAAAGCACACAGCAACATATCTTCTTCAGAGAAGTGCACCTCAAAGAGAAAGGCAAAGCCAAAACCAAAGCCAGCACTTGCCAACTTGTGCTGGATCGCATTACTGGGAAACTGGCACCTCTACCACGCTGGTACAGGACTCAAAAGATGGAGGTTGTCCCTGAGGATTACTGATGTTATTGTACACATTGAATTCCTACCTGTACCATCTACAACTGTGCCAGAATCGTCTCTGCATCTATAATTGTGACCTTGCCTGGATCTTCCTCGACCGCAACCAACGTGACCTCTTGGTTTTTCACAATCATCACATAGTGCTATGGGCAACATCAGATTAGAATGGTATGAAGGGCTGCTCATACCTTTGAACGAGGACCTCCCAACAGTGGTGTAGCATTGAAGATCAAGCCTGTGGCTCCAGCAAACTCGCCTTGGTCATCCACTAGGAAATGGATAGCTGGTGAGCAACAGTCAGCTGCATTCATGATTGGCAGGCAAGTAAGACATACGGTGATGAGCCTCCAGGCTCTGTATGCTCAGAATTCACAGATTTTATACACTAATTGCCACTCCTGTCCACCCAATGGACTTTCAGTAAACCAAAGATTGCACACATGCTCATACCACTTTCATGCTATGGCAACCACTCCTCATGCACTTTGTTATCCATCCCATCTTGTTACGCATCATAATTATCATATTCCATCACAGTAAGGCACCTTCAATCCCAAATCATCCTAAAATGGAGTTGCCACATCACTTCCCATTGGCACATTTACACACCAATCAATCACTTAATGAAATACATGATTGCCACGGCCACTCATCCACCCATGATATTTCGAGCACATGGCAACTACAGACCGCGTTTTACTAAGGCTGTTACTTTGCCAAGACCTCAAAACGATGTAGACCCAAGTGTACACCTCAGTACAAAAGCCATACCTCACCAGTCCACAGCTAAACAGCATCTAACGATCCGTTCATCACTCCAAGAAACCATACGGTTTCCGTCCATATGCAGCAACATAGATGAGTTGCTGTTACTTTAGAAGTCAAGAGACCATATGTTGGCCATGGATTTTACTAAGCCAAGGCCTTATGGCCTTACTAAGTTGCACGTACTTACTCTATTTATAATTTTGTACTTGTAGTATAAAAACTAGCTAGAAAATGACATTTAGCTTTAGCTTGCAGTTAGCTTACCCCTACGCATCGAGACTATCAACTGTTCTACTACGTTTATTACCGTTCTACGGCAATATACCATTTACCCCAGCATATTCTCAAGTGCACATCAACTCTTAAAGGTCACCAGAGTTATTCCATGGTTTTTGACTGTGAAGAGTCATTTGACACTTGCTCTTCGCTCTTGACACTATTGGTACATGCTCATATTGTGCCAATATGTGATTGCCACGCCATACCTCACCCATGTTTATCTTTTATCGGCCATTATTGTTTCAACCTCACAGCATAGGATTGTTTTACATTTTCACTTTCACCATCGTACCGTCACCCACTTGGGTAGTCTCTGAGCAGACTTAGGATTGTTTTCGCATCAGTATAGGACCAGTTTCAGTATAGTTTTCGTATAGGACAGTCCCAAGAGTGGACTTGAAGGTTAGTTTTGACATAGGATAGGATCGCTTCAGCACAAGACCAGTTTCGACATCGACATCAGTATTTCCGTATCATTTAGGACCAGTACCCTGCCATTGCCAGTATATTTCTGTTCTCGCTCTCTCACTCATCGCCGATTTCTGTATTTCCATGTTTATTTTGATGCCCTGCCCTCAGTACTCCATTTCACGCTTCTCCCACCACACTCAGCTATAGTTTCACATTTTCTCATCGACTCCCCACTCCCAGATTCAGTTTCACGTGTCTATTGTCATTCTCTTCACTCGCTTCGCTAGGATTGCCATCTAGTGACGTTTTCTAGTCTCGTTTCACATTTCTATTATAGATTCATGGTATTCATGTCATACCTGTTTCCATTCCCTCTCATTTTGAGAGATCCCTACCAGCTTACAGCCAAGGCTACTAGTACTCAACTACCAAGCAGTACTACTTCACTGACTGAAAAGTCACAGTGTATACTTGCATATAGAGGAATTGATTTACTGCATGGAGGTGCCTCGAACCCACTCGCACACACGATTGCCTTGATTGCCATGTTACCACGTTAATTACCCAATCTCATTCTGAGTTGGTGTTGCCATTGCCATGGAAGTCTAGGCTCATCAACAGGTTGACCTGTACCATCACCATATAGGCTGAAACCGTCAACGGTAGGGATGTGCACCATGTCTGTAATATGGTGGATATGTATGGCACATATGGATATGGGTCCATACCGTCGCCTGTCCCCTAGGTTGATCCACAGTACGGATATGAACCGTACCTGCCATGCCTGCTAGGCCGTTACGGTCATATATGGCAGTAATTGTTGCCGATATGCTGTTGATCCTAATCATGTGCTCCTGTTTGTAATCTGCCAGCACAACATTGAACTGTTCAATGTTCTCCAGGTCCTTACCTCTTGCCAAATAGTGCCCATCTCTTAAATCCCTTACATGACTTAGCCATTCCAATTATCCTACTTCTAGAGGGCTTGTCCTTATCCACAGTTGTTTTTGGACAGCTTATATCTAGATATTTGACCTCTTTTTCCAATTCTTGTGGCAAAATCTATCATAACTTAGGATGTCTCAGCTTTCCCCCCTCTGTATGCCTCAGATATGCCAATCTATGGGATAATCTACTCCATTAACTCCCCTAAATGTTAAAATCTGGTTTTCTGATATGATTCTGGCTGATGTCCTTAAATTTTGATGCTGTTGGAATTTTTGAGCTACCACCATTCTGTCTCCCCTATGAACCAGCCAGATAATCGTACTGGGAATACCTGTCTTGACCATGGTATGCTGGCTTCATATCTCTGTCTAATGAGGTCTGATCCTGTCTCTCAGCCTTCACAGTGCACACAAACACATGTCACCCAGACATTCACAGTGTCTTGACACCAACCCGATGGTGCAGCATCTCTCATTTGGTCTTGGCATGGTTTTCTATCATGTTCCTGTTTACCCTTGTTCCAGCACTTGGCATGGTGACAACTGTGGTTTTCTATGTCCCCAAAGACAGATCAAGTCCATCTACAACAGCGGCTGGGCTCAGCGGTATCATCTTTTATGTCTTATTTGCGTCACTATTCCTGAGTGGGTTTTAATCATTTTCCTGTATTGTTTGGTCTAATACCTAAAGGACAGTAAATGCTATCTATCCAATGTTCTTCCATCTGAATGGTCTCATTCCCAAGGCACCATACTGTTTTCAGTGTAACCATATCTCTCATATGCGGCTCAACAGATTTCATTGACTCCTGCATGAAGAAATGACCACAATCTTTGTTGTTGGAGCTTCAGAATCAACAGTTCCTATGTGTATGTACCCAGCCTTACCTGCTTCTCTGACAGAAAGTACTGACATACAGTTCAGTGGTATCAGATGCGACAAGAGTGTTGGATATCATAGAATTTCTTTGACATAGGAAGTATATTCCATCCATGTTAGGGCTGGTAACCTTTTCTCTGTACCTACCTGGCTGACACCTGCCGCTGAGTGGCAGCGACACCATGCAAGACCTAGGGGTCACATCTCTTACTCATTTTCACTTACGATTCCGAGTACATGGTGGAGGTAAGCATGCTTGATTATCACTAGGCTTGATGAATGTTGACTTTGTCCTTAGCATCAGCTGATGACCAATGTGCACTTAACACAGATGGGACACTGAAGGATGCATCAGAGATCACATTCTATCTCGATGCAGACTCTGTCACACCGCTTGTTCCAGGACCATCTGATGCATCTGCGGGTATGTATGATATTTTCTACCTCATTTTGATTACTCATTTCTTGTTCCAGTGGAAGCACTACATGGCCATGGCCAGCATCATAAGAATACTGCCAAACTCTCGGTGTCTCTGACTGTGGAACAGCAGGATGAAGATGGGAATCCTGTCCTTCCATCAGTGCCACAAAAGCGCCATTTGAGAAAAGCCAAGGGTAAAGCAAAAGCATGGGCTGATGGTGTAATAGATGTTGATGAGGATGATGATGACTACGAGGACACTGATGCAGAATTGGATGATGGCAAGACTGATACCTTGGATGAAGATGATAGTGCAATCCCTAATGAGGAGGTATTCCCTTTCTGTAATACTTATAGACTGTGTATTGACGTGTCTTTGAAGCTCGCTAGCATGCTTCCCTTGAAGACTATTCCCCTGGGAGGAAAACCAGCTGAATGTCAGCTCCAAAAATCATCAAAAACCAAGCCCCCCAAAAAAAGGCAATACATCGCTGAGGAAGAGGGTTCTACATCGCACAACACCACATCTCATGTTGTTTCTGATTCTCAGGATATACCATCAGCCTATCTAATTTTATGTCCATGAATTTTAATCCCTGTTTATTTTGCAGCCATCAACTTCTAATGTGAGATCAAAGAAGAAGAGTGCTATTCATTACTTCTTTGAGCTCGTCCGTGTCAACGCTAAAGGCAACACACTTCAAGGTGCACCCAGCGACAAGCATTATCATTGCCATCATGGCCAACATAAGATCATAATGATTCTTGGAACCAGTCATAGCAATCTGACCAGTATGCTGATTTATTTTTGCCATGTTATTTAACTTACATTGATCTGACAGCTCTTGTAAATCATCTCAAGCATCACTTTCCAGCCATGCACTGTCTTTATATGATCCTCCATGATCGTAAGGACCCACCAACTGAGGAAGAAATTGAGATCACCAATGGCATGAGGAAACTTGATGCTATGTCCACAGCCAGTTATCTCAAGAAGCTCAAGCTTGCATCTGAGAACATAATTCAAGCATTTCAATGGCAGACAGTCCAAGTAGCGGTATCTTTACTTTCTCTCTTTGTAAGGCTTTAGCTGATGAACGATTTTCAGGGTGAGTGGGATCAAGAAAAGTTTGAAAGACTCTTGCTTGAGTGGATTGTGGTATGTGATCAGCCATTTGAAGAAGTCAAGTGACCAGAGTTCCAGTCACTGTTGATTTATACTCACCATCCAGCTCCGGAACCGCTAAACATACCAAGTCAAACAACTGTGCAGTGCAAGATTATGAAAATGGGTGAGGATGTGGTGTCCAGTCTACATCAGATGTTTTCTGTAGGTACATTTCCACCAGCTATTTGTTAGGCTCTGCCTGACATGTGACCTTATTAACGTAAGGCGTAATAGAGCTGACTCGCATTCGGTCAATCACTCGTATTAGCGCTTAGTCAATTGGTGCTAATCGTGGTATTGGCAAAGTAAGATAAACTTTAGTTCGAGACTAAGGATATACAGTCGAGAACTATGCTACTTAAATACTAAACGTCGTATACTAAGAATAGATCAGTGTCCGTGGTTACCGCAAGGTAACGGTTCGTCAAACGTAATAGAAGTCGTGCTAGGCGAGCGAGTATCGCGAGCCGTAGTAAGGGAACTGAAGTCGTCCGATATAAACGTGGTGACCATGATGTGGTCTGGTCCGGTATCCGTAGATAAGCGATGAGCGCCGAAGATAAGATATGATTAGATAGGCGCTCGAGAGATAAGATAAGGAAAATGGAAAAATCGTAACATTACCCTCTCGTTAAGGCAGGCGTCCCGACTGCCTAACGCTCGTAGTACAATTCGGGAGGAACGTTGAGTTGCGAGTCGTATTGTGAGTTCCAATACTCCTCTAGGTATTTCTCCCAGAGGGTAACGTTGGGATTTAGAACCCATTTCTGAGTCCTGTCTTCACGTTGAGCGAGGTATCGTACGTCTCCGTCAGGCGTATACTCGTGATCGAGCACCATTGCGAGGGGAGAACGAGGTTTCGTTACGATTTCTCGTATGGCTTGGCCTTGCTTTCGCTTGGCTTTCTTCTCATAGTCGGCAATCGCTTCCTTTGCGTTGCCCATGTCTATCTCGTGAACCCAAGAGTTGTGTTCCCGTGTCCATCCGACCCACTTAATGAAGTAGTGGATGACTGTCTTCGACGGTTGTCCTCGTCGTCCTCGTACTTTAGACGACTTGGAGTCGAGGATCTCCTCGATCTCGTACTGTTCTTCGTTTTCGATGAGATCTGGAGGAGGTGGCGGAGGCTGTTCCTGATTAGGGAACGACGGCGGAACGTACGGGGTCAACAGCTTCTCGTTGAAGCGCGGATGGATCTTCCAGTGCGGCGGGAGTCGTAGTTTGTACGCTGAGGCGCCGGCTTTGTCGATGATCTCGAAGGGTCCAACTCGTTTGTCGTCGAGCTTTTTCTTTGGTCGCGGGAGGTGAAGATTCGTAGAGTCGAGCCATACGCGATCCCCAGGCTGGTAGTCGAGCGCACTCCTTCTGTGTTTGTCGGCCTGCTTCTTCATTCGCCCTGCCGCGGCTTCTAAAGCCTCTTCGGTCTCTTTGTGGATCTTGGCCATGGCTTCGGAGAAGTCGGTGGCCGCAGGTACTTCTGCATTTGGCGTACGCGGGGAGTCGGGAAGGATTCGTGGATTTCTGCCGTACATGACCATGAACGGGCTTTTACCGGTAGCAGAGTGCACGCGATTGTTGTGGGCGAACTCTGCGATGGGGAGCCAGTCGGCCCAGTCGTCTTGCTGGTGGTTGATGAAGATCCTGAGATACTTCTCCACCTCCTGGTTGACCCTTTCTGTCTGTCCGTCGGTCTGCGGGTGGAACGCAGTGCTAGCGTTCTGCTTGATGTCGAGCATCCGATATAGTTCGGTCATGAACTTTGATACGAACTGTGGTCCTCTGTCGGATATGACGACCTTTGGCATGCCGTGTCGTGCATATACGTGGTCACGCAGTATGCGAGCCCATCCCTCGGCTGAGAGATCCTTGTTGCAAGGGACGAAGATGATGCCCTTGGAGAATCGGTCTACTACGACTAGTAGCGCGTCGTAGCCGTTGGACTCTGGCAGTCCGGTGATCATGTCGACGGAGATATGAGTCCATGGCTCCGTGGGAATAGCGTTTGGGTGGAGAGGCGCTGCCTTGGCTTGGTTGCTAGACTTGGTCCTTTGACAAGTTTCGCAGCCGGCGATGTACGCTTCGACGTCTTTCTTCAGTTTCGGCCACCAGTACTCGCGTAAGATGAGTTTGCTGGTCTTGGCGACTCCGGGGTGTCCGGCGGTGATGTGGTCGTGACTGCGAGCGATAATCTCGCCTCGAACAGCCCGATGTTGAGGAACGTAGATCCGGTCTTGGTAGTACAGTATTCCATCTTTCTCGGTGATGCCTCGTTCGTGTTCAAGGGACGTGGCGATGCCCTTGTCCCAGAGCTCCTTCTGACGCGTTACTTCCATGACTCGGGAGTTGGCGTCGGCGGTTGTGGGCATGATCATGGCTCGGAAATGTTCGGGAGAGAGAACCACGATGTCGCCGTTGTCGTCTTCGCCTTGGTCGTGGTCGACCCTGCGACTGAGTAGGTCTGCTTTGACGTTAGCGGTGCCGGGTTTGTGTTTGAGTACAAAGTGGTATTCCGCCAGCTCCGTTACCCAGCGCACTTGTCGTCGGTTCAGCTTCTGCGGCTTGCGGAAGTACTGAAGGTTCTGGTGATCTGTCCAGATCTCCACGTCTTGTGCCGCACCCATAAGGTAATGGCGCCATTCGCTGAGCACGAGCATGATCGCTAGCAACTCCTTGTCATAGATCTCGTAGTTGCGCTCGGTCTGCGTTAGCGCCTTGGACATGAAGGCTACGGGCCTCCATTTACCGTCCTGTTCTTGACTGAGTACGGCACCGACAGCGCCGTTGCTCGCATCTGCTTCTACTCTGAAGCGTCCGTCTTTGTTCGGGATGGCGAGGATGACATCCTCAGCCATTTGCTTCTTCAACTGTTGGAACGCCTGGTTCTGCGCTGCGCCCCATGTCCACTCTGCCTTTCCCATGAGCTGGGTTAAGGCGTGTACCACCTTCGAGTAGTTCTTGATGAACTTGCGGTAGAAGTTGGTGAAACCCAGGAATGATTGAAGTTCCTTCTTCTTTGTCGGTGTTGGCCATTCAGCTATACCGGCGAGCTTGACTGGGTCCATGCGTACGGATCCTTCGCTGATGATAACGCCGAGGTACTCCGTTTCGAGGACTTCGAATTCGCACTTCTCTGCTTTGAGGAACAGCTTGTTCTCATGCAGGCACTGAAGTACCCGTCGTACAATGCGTCGGTGTTCGTCGAGATCCTTCGTGAAGATCAGGATGTCGTTGAGGTATATCGTGACCTTCCCTTCGGAGATGAGATCTTTGAAGATGTCGTTCATCATCCATTGAAAGGTTGCGGGTGAATTGGTGAGCCCGAAGAACATAACGGTGGGCTCGAACAGGCCTCGGTTCGTGCGGAAGGCAGCCTTTTCTTCGTCACCTTCCTTGATCCTGACGTTGTTGTATCCCCAACGAACGTCGAGCTTCGAGAAGTACTTGGCTCCTTGAAGCTTGTCGATGAGCTCCGATATGAGCGGGAGTGGGTATCGGTTCTTGATCGTCATTTCGTTTAGCTTGCGATAGTCCTGAACGGGACGTAGAGAACCGTCCTTCTTCTTGACGAAGAAGAACGGTGAAGCGAAGGGAGACTTGGAATCGCAAATGCGACCAGACTCCAGGTTCTCATCTAGGAACTTGTCGAGCTGTTCCTGTTCGTTTCTGTTCAAGGGATATACCTTGCAGTCGAGCGTCGACTTGGCGTTCGGGATCAGTTCGATGGCGTGGTCCCACGGCTTTCATTCGGGAAGTTCGTCGAAATTCTCTTTCGAGAATAGGTCGTGGAAGGAGCGGTAGTCGGCGGGTACCATCTCCTCGAAGGTCTTCTGTGGTTTCTCCGCGTTAGCGGCGGTGGCGAGATCGTTGGCGTGGTGAACGGCGTGGATTTCATATTCCTCCTCCATGTTGACAGCGAGAATACGATCTCCGTCTTCGAGTTCTTCATCCCAGGGATCATCGGGATCTGCGTCGGGGAGGGGGAAGGGATTCTTGACGCATTGGCAGCGTCCGAACAGAATTGTTCCCGTCTTCCAGTTGACCGTCGGATTGTGACGCTTCAACCAGTCGTGTCCGAGGTATAGGTCTCTGGATCCCAAGTCAGTGACCGCAAAGTCGATGCGTTCACTGTGGTCGCCAATCTTCATTCGACATTCCACGTATTCGGTGATGTCGCCCGCCGCATTGCAGGTTCCGTCGGCGTTGTAGATGCGTACTGGCGTTGCTACTTTCCGGGTGTCAAGTTGGTGTTCCTTGACGTATCGTCGGTTGATCGCGCTGGAAGTGCAGCCGCTATCCAACAACCCTCTCGTTAGGAGAGTCTTTGTCCCTGTGCAAGGGTTCAGCTGGACGTCGATCGTGAAGTCCCTTTCGCTGGATCGTGCTCTCCGAATATAGAGAGGCGGTTCGCGGAGCTGGTAAAGCTGCTCTCGGGCTGTCTCTCCTCCAAGGTGTAGGGCGGCGAGGAGTTCGGGGGTGAGTTCGGGGGGTACGGTCTTTGTGCGTCCACACGAAGAGTGCAGCACAGGCGGCGTTGTCGTTTCAGGCTTCGCGGATAGCACGGAGTGTCCAGTCTACCTCGAAAGGCTTGAACCACCGACCCTCATCTGTG
Source organism: Armillaria borealis (assembly GCA_030435635.1). NCBI lineage: Eukaryota > Fungi > Basidiomycota > Agaricomycetes > Agaricales > Physalacriaceae > Armillaria > Armillaria borealis. The sequence goes on from JAUEPT010000128.1 coordinate 110,248, forward strand.
GGAGGGGCTCGGGATTCGGTCGTCGGTGTTGTCTGCGTCTTGACGATAGTCGGGGCGCTT
>JAUEPT010000129.1:0-110064 GCA_030435635.1 Armillaria borealis
TTGTTCTGCTCTTTCCCGCCTTGGATGCAGTACGTTAAAGTTCTATATCACGGGCATCTGCTTACAGTCATTCAGGTCGGTTCTTAGGACCACTCCCATGGTAGCACTCGACAAGAATGGTGTATGTACTATGTGGTGGGTGGGCATGGTGGGTGCGATGGGAGGCAAGGGATGGGTATGTGGCGGAACGGGAGTTCGATAGGTGGTTGGCCTGTAGCTAGCCGCTATAATTGATGTATATATTAGATAGCAAGTGAATGAATACGTGTTTTATTGATTACTATCGACGTACAATGCTACACACCGACAATAGTCTATGAGCATCGATGGTTATCCATGAGTAACGATTGCAAAACCATGGGATGCCCCATTCTTAGCGAGCTATAGGCCTCTATGGATTTATCGACTGGTATCGCTCCCTACGCACCCAAACCCACGGACTTTTGACTGGGCGTCAAGGATGGTAGAGAGAGTGAAGAGAGGCGCGATCTTCGGACAATAACAGGTTCAAACAATGAACAGTGGGTCGGCGGTCGCGGGCCGCTAGGCCGGAGCACGCTGTCAAACTTATCTCAACCTCCGCTTAACTTCACACTCTATATTAACTCGCCAGCCAGATTCAGTCTAGAAGCTGACGTAGGAGACACCATACGGCTGTCATCCGTTTGCTAGGTTCCCCGCTGAAATCCAGATGTGTGACCGGAGGACTAGAAGACTGTCTCAGCACCGAATCCCGTCGCAGAAGACATCATTCCAGATTCGTGCAAGGGAAACGAGACAGACGACGAAAGCTACTGGTCCGTCTGTTATCTGATGACGCACAAGAAACAGCATGTTAACTTAGTGCCCTATTATTAGAATTCGGGTGTCGGAGGACATGTTCAATATCCTATCGTTCGAGACTGCAAGCCGAGTTTCACCTTGGCGAAAGAAAAATACACATTGCCCTTAAAGCTTGAGTTCAAGTCTACTTAATCTGCCGGTCATTCTTCTGCATTCACTGTATCCCACCAACCAACGACTCCTTCGTTACCTGTTCTGAATCCTGATATCTAAGTGCTGGGCCGATCAATATTCGTCTCATCACGGGTTGTTATCTCATTCGTGGTGTATTGATTCATCTCCTAGACCACTGATGGATCGGATGTTCCCCTCAAGCTGAGCATAGATGTACTGCACTTATGAAATCCGACCTTCTCTTCACGGCTACAGGCCCTGAACATATTAGATTACTGCTCCTCGATATCTCCTTCAGGTGGGGTGGTTCTTGAAGATGCTACTTCTCATTGTTTTGTGAATCAATTCTCACCATGTTAATATACAGTGACTAAAGGTTATGGCTATAGATCATGGTTCCAGTTTTCCATATCGCATGGCTTTCGTTTTGATGACTTTGTGGGGACTGTGAATGTCGGGATAGCTATAACACTATCTTGGCATGGTGATGGACTGAAGGATTCAAGCCAAATACAGTTCACACTAATAGACTGCAGTGAATTTTTGACTTTGAAACCCGTACTTCGAGCTTCATTCTCCACAACCGATCTCACACAACCTAACGGGACGCTCAATGTGACTTTCACTAGGCCAGGGTGCATGCTGCTATGTTTTCAATAAGTACTCACTCATCGTTTGCTGACCATAGAGGTTTCTGCATTGCAGCCTGCAAGCGTTACAACGGGCGTCATAGCTACCATTGGGACGTTCAATGTTGCACTTGGTGGCAGTGACAATGGTACGGTGTTATTGTCGTACGTAACATCATATTCAGAAACTGTCCTACCAGATCCTTATACTCTTATGGTGTGGGATAGCTTTATACCCTCATCTACCGCGACTCCATCAGCGTCTTCCGTGTCAGAATCCAGAGATCCATCCAGGTCTGTATAGGCACATCATGGCACTTGGTGTTGCTCAACATCCATGTTCCAACAGTACCTCCAAGGAATCAGTATAAAGCACTACCACTACCCCACAGTGCGTCATCCATAAATGAAGTAAATCCAACCTGATCATGATGGTAAGAATCCAAATTCGACTCCGCACCAGCATCGAAAACATAAGACATCAGTTATTATTGGTGCAGTAATAGGATCTCTGGTGTCCCTGCTGCTCCTCTGTGGTGGCGGCGCATTTCTCTTCATACGCCAACGGAAACACCGAAACTTGAAGCACCGTCTGTTGTCCAACCCTAAGATAATACCTGGGTTCAACTCGCATTCTCCGCCAGTTAGAGATAAAAACAGCGAAATCATGCTGGAGGGTGAGATGACGCCAAACTTGGGGGACAGAAGCCCGGATATAGTCGAGCGGAGCCCAGAGGGAAATCTGACTGACGATGACGGAGAAAGGAGAAATAGTATCGAAACTCGTTTGCGTGTCAATACTTCTGAGCTCCAGAGTGCACGGCAGGAGGCTCCTCCGCAGGCTGCGTTGGGTGATGTAGTTGCTGAGGTTTTGAGATTGAGGACCCAGTTTCAGCACTTCATCGAACGGGAAGCCGAGAGAGCTCAGGCAACTGTGTTGGATCCGCCGCCGGCATATATGTAAAGGAACATTCTGAAGGGACTTTATTTCAGCTGGGACATAGCGTTACTCTTACAGGTCACCGTTGACACTTTGTTCTTTATAACTCTATGAAATGCCAGGACTGAACTCGCTTGATGAAGTATTCCGTCTTGAGCCAGAATAGATGGAAAGTCAATCGAACAAAGGTAAGTACATTCCGCATAATGGCATACCTTCCTACCGCTCATGTCCCTAATTCGCATACATAAAGAAGGACATATTCGAGATTTCTATGCCCTGAAAAGCAAACATTATGCACGCTTGAAGAAACAACTTACAGAACACATACTTTGTATGAGATCGATTCCGCACTGTTCATTTTAATTTTGAGAATATCGAGTGTAGAATTTTGCTTGCGTCCTCGGAGAATTGGATAGAGACTAACGTTGAACTTGAAGAATAGTCCTCTTGTTGCTCTAGGCTGCACTCCCCTCAATGTTATCGCCTAAACGTGTACTACATGATTTGTTTCAAGTTCAAGTTATAATTAATATCGATATTTTGTGAATTTCATCAGTCCGAAACGTGAACCTTTGATGGTACTGAGAGCATATATTCTGTAAGGGCGAATTCGACCAGGTACACGTACAATCAACAAATACATGCAAAAGAAAGGAAACACTTGCTCCATCCTACGCTTCCCGCAAGGGATAAAATACAAAATCCTTAACGTCACAAACTGCTATGAGCGAAGACTACAGCCAAAGGAGAATGAAAATGTTAAAACCTGTGTATCTGAAACGCCTGCATCGTCACATCAGGCAACTCATCCAAAACATGAGCTGACTCGTCAGCAATCCAGTCAAGAAATGCAACGAGGACGACCTCCTTTCCCACCTGCCCCAGAACATCACTAGAATCATAGACCAGTCGCACGCCTAGTTTATCTGATATGAACTGATCCAGCCCTTGAAATACTCGCGACGAAACCTCCTCCGACAGAGAGGATTCCAAGGTAATAGAACCTCCTGCGACTTTGTAGACATCACCACCGAAATGAGTCTGACATTTCTGCATGACAGCAGACATATTGAAGATGTACTCCAACATGAAAGGACAGGTCATCCGGAGGGAAGTGTCTTTCACCAGTCGGAAGACGGATAGGGCACGGTCGTAGTGGGAGGGAAAGGGTGACGTGCAGAGCAGTATCTCCATAAGAGCTACATAGAGCTCAGCGTCAATTGGATCGTATGACGATGGTGCCTGCGCTATAGCCTCAGTCGGGATGACCGATAAATGCCGTATCAACGATGTAAACCTTGGTCGATCGGACTTGTTCCTCCGATCATGACAGAATGCGTGAACGGTTCTTAGCATGCGTTCTTTCCCCAGGAACGTGATGGCGCCGTCGTAGTGGACATTCTTGAGCACCACGGCATTAAGAGCATCAGTTTGAGCGAGGGACAATTTGGTTATGGTGAATGTGATGCGATCTTCCGGTGATCTGAGACGGATCAGCTCATTCGCCGACGACAAATCCCTGCCTGCGGGAATTTGGTCCTCATTGACATATTTGGGATCAGGTGGCTCCTGGGGAATCTCGAGCAGATCGCTGTTCACCGGCCCCATCCGTTGGTATATGAACGTCAAGTTGGACCGTAGGATGACTGCAATCCGAGGGCTGACGACAAAGATGCGATGGACCTGGTCGCCTGTCACTGATAAGCCCTCGAACAATCCAAATCCCCTGTTGCTCAGAATAAATTCTGAGGTAGGATGAGCCTCCCAGATGCCAAGGTGGCATGCGCTGGCCTGCATATCGTACGCAAGAGCCTCGCTATGCTCCATGTCGGGATCAAGGTTGGTCATCATCTGAAGATGAACCATTCCCATTCCGCGTTCGTCGTATATCGCTCTAGCGTGGTCAATAATCTGTGAATGAGGGGTATCCAAGTAATAACGGAGAACATGAAGCCACACATCGGTATGTGTTTGGCAGTGGTGTTTAGCTTTATAGTGTTCGAGCCACTGCCGAATTGTCGAGCCTCCATGGGGATGATCAGGATCGAAGTATGACCCTCCCAGATTGCGGTAATGCATCACAAACAAGAATTTCCGTAGCCGTTCAACATCGCGGCGTTTAAGGGTGATCCTGTCGCTGGCGAGCTTGGGATGGAGAGTTCTAATGACGTCTGAGGCCTCCCGCTCTAGGACGCCAAGCTTCTTCTCAAGCTCGTTGGCGTCGCTAGGGTTGCTTGCATCCCTGTAGAGGTTCTTGTGCCCGTAAATGGTTGCAGTGGAACGAACGTCAAGGCACCCTGAGGCCAAGTCATAATAGAGGACGTGCTCAGGATAAACACCGGTGCGTTTGTACTCTCTGTCGCGCTCCTTTGCAGTCCTGTAGCAAGCTGTTACAATTCGACCAAACTAGGTGAACGCTTACTTACATGGGACGACCGACTTGAAAACGTCGTAATATGAATCTCGGGATGGCGTGGTGGAACTGATCTTCTTCGTGCAGTGGTGGTTTGCCAGAGGATGCGGCAGGTTTAGTTCGAGGAGGCATCAGTACTAGCAGGAGACCAGGTAAGCGCCAGAATCGCATGAAGTGGGAAATCGATCACATGCACACGCCCGCTTCGATCACGGCGCTTAGATCCCCTTGATATGTACAGCCACTGCGTGGCCGGTATCTTTTCCCATCGGAAACGAGACCTCGATTTGTTGTGTTGATCTTCTAATGGTAAAAACGAGTTCAGAAAAAGAAGCTGAAAGATAAGATCATTTCCATTCTTTTAAGGTAAGGAAAACAACCTGAAAAATGGAATGGAAAAAAAATTTCTCGCCGTTACGGGTCCTATGTAGTATGCATATAGAGGTCCCGGGAAACTCCTGTCAAGGTTTGTCTGGGAAAATAACCAACATAACCTCGTTTTGACCTATCGTTACATCAGGGCAAGAACTTTTATGGCATCAGCAGATTGGGAAAAAAGTTTCCGGAGCTTGCGGCGACTACGGTCCGGTGGAATCCTTATTCGCCTTGTCAAGGCTTTACAGAGTCCATATGGCCGGGGCACGATGTTGCGCCCTTTTCGTATGCTATTAGAACCTCGCAGAATAATAACTTAGCCTTCAAAATTACATACAATTATTTCCAGCTCGTATATCACTACTATAAGCTCAATAAAATGTAGTCTCGCTTCTGCAGACTGAATGTATTTGATTCTGAAAAGCTTAGGTGCCCAAAATGACGACAGATTTAAATGTACTACGAGCCGGCAAACCCCATATCTATGACGTCGAGACGGTAGTTCAACCTCTGCCGGTCCATCAGAATTGGCGTCTTCTTCGGGAAGCCCCTCACCATCGTCGTCATCACCTTCCTCTGAATGTTCTTCCATAGTGGCTTCATCGTCTCGTCTGGTGGTCCCCGTTTTGTTTGTGCATGCCTGGCATTGCCTGCTTAGATTTATTTCGACCCTATATTTGGATACTGGCTGCACAGCGGTTCTTGCGAAGTGACTCCTTCAGATGTAGTACTGCACTACTGAATTTTCAGCCACACCCTCGGCCCACCTCAGCGGGACTGCTGCAGCAAGGGAGAAAGAGCTCGGTCATTAAGAGAACCAAGCGAGACAGGGTGTATGTCGTGACAAAACGAGCATCCGAATCGGAGATCTCGCAATCACCAGATCAATGCTGAACGTGTCATCCTATGCGATGCACCGTGACATGACACCGCGCGGTCTTACTCTGTTTCCTTCTTGTTACCTTCTCGTCACAGAGCACTACGCGTCCATTCGTCCCACGAGGTTTTCTCCGCATGGTCCATGCATCAGACACCGACCCTTTAATCTTCTCCGATGCGGACTTCTTCTTCCGAGCCGGAACTGAAATGTAGTCAGCTATTTCAACATAAATACAGTCCGAAATAGCCACCAAAGTTGAAAGCCCCAACATTTCTAGCAAGATATCATCGCCTCTCCAACCATCGCAAATTCCTCACCTACGCAACTCATCTCAGGCATCGATGCGTCCATTTCAAACATTCAAGGTCTTCTGAAGTGACATATCAGTGCAGAGTCGGAGAAGTGGTCGTGTTGAAAGGTACTCAAGTCAAGTGAGTCAACCGTCACGGTTGGTGAGTTAAATCTCTTGGAATCAGCTCCGTATAGCATCTTGGGGAAAAATTTAAGCCAATAGGGTGCGACCGTCTTCATACAATGTCACCCTTTGATTAATGGTCTGGGTCGCCGTGGAATCGGATGAGTACGTCTGGCACCAACAATTGAAGTAATTCTTTCGTATGTTGCAGGGATATGTGCTGATATCCTTTCTCCAAGCCGTGTTTTCAAGGCCAGAAGAATTCTCCTATCCAAGTCCCTTCCTGATGACAGCTCCAGAAAGTGATTGGCAACGAAGAGGTTGAGACGAGGACCAGGACAGCCGGACAACAGGCCATTTGTATAAACTGCATTATCTAGACGTACCTGTATTCTGTTTACAGCAATGATAATAAATTTACTATTTCAAGCTTCTCCGTCTCCAAGAGTGATAATATTCGTAGTATATGAAGTTTCAAGTGGGCCCCTAGCTACCTGAGAAGCTATAGAGATCGCGAACTCGTTTTACGATGGCGATCATGTTATACCTGCATATGGTGCCAAGTAATTGTACTAACACCTTTCGAAGCCAGATAAGCATTATCGGCATCAGAAATACTCATAAAAATACATGCAGATTCTTATTTCTCCATAGTTCATATGGGCGTATAAGGCTACCGCAGTTATTTCGGACGTTGCCATGCATTTCGAGCCTTGCTAAGGGCTTATACGGCCATATATATTTCTGTCCAATTCACTGATGACTCATGCAATTCGAGACCGGAAAGGCCAGGTTTGTCGCCGTCTACGAGCCAACCTCGGCTTTAGACTCGGGGAATTTGCACTGTTCGACAATCTCATTCGAGCTCGAGAACGAAGGACGATGATATTTGTTACGCATCAGTTTGGACATTTGATGAAGGGTGCAGATCTGGCTTTGTAAGCTCTTGTTTCCGTTCCGTGTATCACTGGTCACTAATTCAGGTATACGAAGTTGTATGAAAGATGAAACAATAGCCGAAGCTAGCACTCACGATGAGCTTGTGGCAAGGGGGGGAGAGTCCGCGAAATTATACGGCATTCAGGCGAGCGCATTTGTTGATATTGAGCAGTTACCGAAATAGCACAATTGCATTCGTACGATAATAGGAAGATGGGACATTGCGAAATAGGCATAGCGTGTGATGTTTGTTTTCTTATCATGGTGGCGAGTGGTACGACCTCATGTTGATCGGAGATTCGGAGTTACTTCTTATTAAGCGATACACGGCTGAATCGTGTACTAAGCATTGTGGCGCGCTGGAGTTTCCATGCTTTAGGTCAATTACAATAGGAAGGAAAAAGCAGCGCGACTCTTCTCTGTGATGTGGCATCCGAAATCTCCTGAGGATCTTAATATTATTCTCCTCAGTTGGTATCTGCCAAACGGTGGCCCTGAAAAAAAAAGGTAACTTGCAACCCGCGATGGACATGCTTAGAGTCTAAAACAACCCACCGGCTTATTAAAAGATGCGGTTGTCCTGCAATAAGTAACCGACCCTTAATCACCCGACAAAAATTTTAACGCGAATATACCAAAATAGGACGTCTTTTATGCAAAAACAATCCAATCAAGTCATTTGATCGAAAATTTCACCCCAACGCTTCGAGCTATGTCTTGGAATTCAATTACCACCAACACGACTCTCCAATTTCCTTTCTGATCTTTTCTTCTTGTATATCTTTACTTCATTTTCTCTGGCTACGTCTCACTCTTATTCCTGCCTTGGCGCCGAATTGGCGAAGCTGGGCTCATTGGAACTAGGCTACATCCAGTCCGGGTCTTTCGCCAGCGTTACCCCTTCAAGCCTACGCAATGGGTGCATGCTTGTCCTCTGGTGGCTTTGAGGTCACGGATGTGGAGAAAGCTCTGCATAGGAGAGCTGAGAAGGAGCTCAAGGAGGTGCCCTTGCTCGCGATCATATAAGTATACGTGCAGCACTAACCTGCGCCATCTCCAGGCGAAGGCCAAAATGGCGACCCAGGTCAAGGTATGTATATCATATCGTATTCTCGCATCTCTTGTGTTCATATACCCCCGGCAGGTCTTACTTTTGGGATCTGGGGATTCTGGAAAGTCGACTGTGCTAAAGGTGCATATCCACCTTATCGTACTACAAGACCTTCATCCTCTGTGATAGCAAATGCGCCTCATCCATAAGATTCCCTTTTCTCCGCAAGAAATCGAGTCATTCCGCCAGTTCACGTTCGACAACCTGACTGGTGGCTTGAAGTGCATCCTTGCTGCGATGGAAGACATGGACCTCAAGGTTTCGGAGGTCAACATTGAACATACCGATGTCATCGCCAATGCGCGCTACTTGAATGATGGAGAGCCGTTCCCGTTAGAATACTTTGAGTCACTCAAGGCGCTATGGCAGGATCCGGGGATTCGCAAAGCGTGGCAGAGAGGGAACGAAGCAGCATTGCCTGAAAAGTACGTCCTCCTCTTCTCCTGTTGTTCTATTTGTCGTTCTTACAGAGTGTAGCTTGGAGTATTTCTTCTCGGATCTTGATCGCCTGTTCGATCCTACTTATCAGCCGACTGAGCAGGACATCATACAATGCCGCGTACGGACCACCGGGATCAAGGAAACTGCCTTCTATCTTCAGGACCGCGAGCTTACTATGGTTGACGTGGGCGGCCAGAAGTCTGAACGGCGGAAATGGATACACTGTTTCCAGGACGTGACGAGTATCCTGTTTCTCGTCAGCTTGAGTGGATATGACCAGTGTCTCGTCGAAGACAAGGATGCGGTATGTGATTTAGCATTGCTATCTCGGTGATCTCGGTGGATCACTGTCCTGATGCGATCTGATAGAATCAAATGCAAGACGCGATGACTATATGGGACTCGATATGCCACTCGCAGTGGTTCAAGTACACTTCGATTGTACGGAGCCTCTGATAATTGGGGAACATCTAACGTAGCGTTCCCTCTAGATCTTATTTTTGAACAAGAACGACCTCTTCGAAAAGAAGATACCCCATTCGGATATCAAAAACTTCTTCCCGGTGCGTGATTTTCTCCTGTGCATCTGCCAATTCCCCCCTCATCAATTCTTAGGATTTTGATGGTGAGCCAGGCGACGTCCGTGCAGGTCGAAATTATTTCAAGCGTCGTTTTTCGAAACTGGCCACTAAGGCTGGTCGGCAGAAGGAGAGGGAGATATATATTCAGTAAGTTTATCGTACTTGGCCGCAATCGAGGAATGCTGATGCGTAATCTCCTAGCATAACGACGGCAACTGATACTGCGATGCTTCGGGTCGTGATGGCCGCCGTGGAAGGTACGTTGTATTCTATTTAGCTTTCATAATATCGTCGATTGACATTTGGCCCTTTTAGAGTGAGTATCTTTCCCCCTTCCCTTGCCCCTCCCCTTCCTTCCTCACTATTCCCGACGTACACTCAATATTGTCCCATCGTCTTCCCCCTTCTCTCTTTAGTATTGTGGTTCGGTCCAGCCTTACCAGCGCGACGCTGCTCTGAACTTCATCATTGGCCTGGCGTCATGCATCTTCTGTTTGTACCCGTTCTGACTTTTCCTCCATTTTTTCGCGTCGACCTGTGTTTCCATTCCATGATCAAAATACGCCCCAGTTCTATTATGACTAGTAACGTACGTCACTTACCTTGTTCCTTGTTGATTCCATCTGATCTTGGAACAGATCCGCGCTGCTCTGCTTTGATTGCTATCCTGCTATCCATTCGCTTTCTGTAACATCCATGTACTTTTACGACCCTACGACTGTCACTACTTCAGTCCCCTACATCAATTCTACTTGCATTATCATTGTTCAAACGTGGACATCCGACAGTACACGATGCTGTTCAAAATTTCAACTTCTCCTTTCGCAAAGATAGATATGAAGCATAGAAGTCCACGGCTATAATCACTGCAGACCCTCCGGATCTGGCGCTGTGAACATTCTGCTTCTCAGGGTCGTGTTCCATGTCGTAACGACACGTCTTTGTATCTATGAGGGTGACGTCGAAACATATATCTTAACCCTAGCCCAGCCGCGCGTCCTCATCATTGCCTCGAACATCATTTCCGTCTTTCCAGTTCAGAGTCTGGTGTCCGACTATCGCCGAACAGACTTTCTTCATCACCGCGGGTGTCTGCCTCCACGCATGTGATATCAGCATTATGAACCACAAAGTCGAGACTGGACACGTTGATTTTTTTGTCTAATTGACTCCTCGTTTGAGCGGTCGATATAAACTATGAAGGTGTGACTAGACCAATCTTTGTTGTTTGTCCTGCGAATGCTGATTAGGACCAAGAATGTTTTTTGAGAGTTCAAGAATCCTCGGAAACGAGCGTCTTCCATGAGGACAATATTATCTCTGAGTTGAATTATAATAGTCGCTTTCTCGTTTTCACACGCGCTGCTCGACTCATGTTTCCCGGATCACACATAATTGAAATCGTTCTAGCAACATCCCGTCCATGCTATAACACAGACAATAATCCATCCCTGGCTATGCTAACGTCGACATCAAATGCGATATAGATCCACAATCATTTTTCTCCTCCTTCAGCGCGCCCAGGTTACATACATCGCAGAGACGAACGTCCGACGTCGATATGGTGCAAAGGGTAACACTGCCGCGCCTCATAGTATGCTGCCGCAGCTCGGGGTTCAATTCCCTGCGTCTGACTTGCATGACTTGCAATGATGGGCTGAATTTTTTGGTTCTTGGGAGGGGGGGGGAGAGTCGGGACACGTCAATGGTCGCCTGGGCTCGAACATCATCTTCCGTTTGTTCAGTTCAGTGTGCTCATTGTTACATCATCAACACTGTTGATCACATCGCTGACCACTCGAAGATGAGATGTGGTCGCCTATCTAACACTGGATATGGCCTAAAGGCCAACATCTCCGCGTTAACCAGCTGTACGAGGTTCGATTCCTCGTATCTGGAATGCTTAGATATGGTCCGACAGTTTTTTATGATCACAAAGTGAGAACTATACGGCTCGAATACCTGCCGCAATTGATCTGGCTGTTACCATACAGAGCAACAACGGAAATGAGATTCAGCCCGAAAAAGCCCGTTGCATCCACGTGTTATTGTGCGTCGACCACGAACGGCGCGTGGGGTCATCTTTTGGTCCCGTCAGTTGCAGAAACGAGTAAGAAAGACAGACTCACCTACGCGGGGTATTGCTTCGAACAACAAGTTCGGTTGGTGGGTGCATTATATCGCCTTCACGCCAAAATGTCGGGGGCAAAATTCTGACTATTCTCTCTTCTGTGCTGCGAGAAATAAGAAAGGGTCCCGTCCTCCCATGAAGCTCCGAGAGGCAAGTGCTTGACGACTACACAACACCCTCGCAAAAGCCAACGATACCCGTGAATTCATAAGGATACCGCTCGGGACCAGGTCATGAAGTTCAGTCCAGGAAACAGGCCTACGGAAGGGTTTCTCACCTAATTCCTCTCCGTGGCTTTAGTCCTCCAGCGGCGTAGTGTCATCCTCAGTGTTTGAGCATGCGAAGAGGTTCTTAGAACGTCTTTGTATCACCTTTTCGCTATCAACGAGAGGTGTAAGAGAGATAACGTCGCGGTTAGCTCATGGTTCGAGTCCCTCTATCCGCTTAGGGAAATGAATGTGTTGTTTTTATTCCCCCCGGTTACTAAGTACCTCTTCCGGAATGTGCTTGTTTGGATAGACACATCCCTCGGTACTCGAATTGCTTTCCTGGCACTATTTTTGGAATCGGATATGGTATAGAGGCCTGTCGTGGCAACGCTGGTTCGATTCCCTATATCCGAAATGATGAGGTCCGTGATCATTTTCATCTCGTGAACAAGGGATGTCTCTAGGAGTAATTATTTGATGCAGAGTTCCAATACTTTTCTTGATCTGGCAACGAAGATCAAGCAACGAGTTGTCCCTTGGACTGTTTTTCATCCAAGCTAAGCGGACGGGTCTCTCATCCCTTGAGAATCCCGGTCTCGTTGGGTCCCGGGCTACGTCTCAGGATGCATCGACGAATGAAATAGGTCGCTCATCTCAATATCAGATATGGTGGAAGGGATAACATTGCCACACTCCATATGTACGGCAAGAACTCAGGGTTCAATTCCCTGTATCTGAATGCGAAAATTCAAAGTCAACGTCGCTTTTGGGTCTTTGGCGGAGCGTTCAATCCAAGCACGTAAAAAATGGCAACATAGATGGTCGCCCGCAGAAACATGCACGAACAGTTTGTTTTGTCATCGAACGCGCCAAGTTGGTACTGCGATCAGTTGAAGGGGATATAAGTTGGGTCTGCATAATATGGATCCGAGCTGGCTCAGAGGGCAGCATATCTAAGCTTGTCCTAGAGAGGGAATGATGATCTCGTTAATTTACATGAGCTAGTCAAGAGAGGACAAGGCGCAGTGGACCTTTTCTTGCCCAACAGAGGCGTCTCCTTCTCTCTCCGCGTTAGCCAAGAAGAGGGCTCGTCTCTCTGAGGAGTAGACGTGACTGTATGCGTTCAAAGCACTGCGCAAGATGGCCGCTCGTTTCGAGTCAACCGTCGTCCTGTGGCAGGAAGGGCTAGTATATTCCTTGTGACACAGAAAGCTTCATCCCTAGCTCTCGACGTCGTCTGACAGTGAGATGACTATATGCGCACGTCCACTCCTTCCTGACCGCCCGACATCCTGCACAAAGCAGTCCCGAACCCCAAACCGGATATGGCGTAAAGGCTGATAATGCTGTGTTAGACAGCTCGAGGTTCGATCCCTCGTATCTGACTAGAGCCACTTTCTTGACCATTCATTTTGGAAGGTAAAAAGGTGTCAATGCAAGGATATGACAGCGCAAAATGCGCGCGCGCACACACGGCCAGTCGCGCAACGTTGACACAGGCCAAACTGGACCTGTAAACATGAGGCGGCCGTGTGTGTAACGGCTTTCTAATGATCGTTGGCTGGATGTTGAACTTTCGCGATACTCGATGTCGGCATGATGAATCGCGGGAGTAGGCCAATCATACAAGTCTGACATGAGCTCCATTCGGATTGCGGTTCTACTTTTTCAATTGTATGTAATTCTATATTTTCTAAGCGAGCTCTAATGATTTCAGGCTGGTCCTACTTCCTACCATGATTCTCGATGCTCATGATCGCTGAATACCGCTCCTCCTCGCTCGAATAGCCGGAGTATGGTAAACTATTATGCAGGGTCGCAGGTTCACGTTTCCAAAGCATGATAATGGCATCGTCCCTAGCATGGAGTGTGCTCGCAAGGATTTGAGATTCTGTGGATACACGACCAGTCGTAATAGGCGGACGAATATGGTTTGTGTTGATGCCAGCGGACCTCTGCGTTAGTCGATCCGAGTCTCATAGGTGGTGCATCCTGTGGCCCGTCGGGATCTTTCCACGCACGGAATAAAGGTCTAAATTCCAATTCGGCGTGCTGAAATGCGTGATACGTGAGTAGACGAAATCTGCAATTCATATCTGTTACCACCTTCGCAACGATTAGTCCAAAAATAGAACATAAGAAATGGCATACAACTCACTTCATCGACCCAGTACAGAACCTCGCTTATCTCCCTAAGAATATCGCCGCCTTTGCGAGCTATGGATGCAACTTGAAGCCACTTCGACAGCTGGTCTTCGAAAAGGACGCGTAAATCGTCGAAATCCTGAACACCGAAACACTGTATGTGCCACAGTGGCCCAACCAAAGCGTAATCTCGAATATGAGGAGGAATGGAAATGTCGGAATCTGGCATCCAGGATACCAAGAAATCGGTAAGCGACAAAAGGCATTGTCTGGCGAATTTTCTTCTGTAGGCCTCGATGTCGATAAACCATCTTTCCTTGCATCGCAAAGGGTTTGTCAAGAAGTCGTCAAACGATTTGTGTATGAGCTGGATAAAACCACCATTCTCTTCGTTCCTCTGTAAAACACTACCGAGCTTCGCAAGGATGATGCGCGGATTGGGATCTTTCGGAGAGAGTACAATATTGAGAGCTTCTGGCGTCATTCCGGGGGGTATTCGTGCGACCATTAGTGCACCAAGGACGTCTAGTATGCATTTTACGAGGTCTTCGTCACTCCCGGGAAGTTTGGACTCGGATAGTATAGTGTCGAGAGTCGTCTTGTAGAGAGTCGTCAGGGAGTCTGTAGCATCGTTCGGGACATCACTTGTCAGCAACGCTTCTAGCCTCGATATGCTGGGACATTCCGCAATGAATCGACAGACGGTGGCGGCCCATATGAACAGTCCACTGGCCCGCCTCGCCAGTCGATCAATGACATTCATTTCTCTACACGTCTTTTCAAAGGCCTCATCGCGGGTCAGGGGGTCGTTGTGAATGGCGGTAAATTCCGCTAGGATGAAATGTCGGATATCGGCGTTAACTTCTCGCGAAGCAGTGTCCAAAGCGAACCTGGTTACAGCCGAATTTGGCGCAGCAAACGCCCGGGATATGCCTTCAATCGGACGACTGAATACAAGGAGTCGCATGAAAGGCAGGTTCTGACCGAATCCTCTGGATAAAACAGAGAGCACTTCCTTCGACGCGTCGCTTTCGTCCAAACCGTCAATGATGACAACCAAAGGTCCCTCGTCGGCCAAGTCGGGGAGGCTCTCCAACGGCTCTCGAAGAAGTAAGCGAAAATGCTCACTAGCGGAAGACGCCCCTAATGATAAAACGGCTCTATTTCTGCGAATCACCGAGGAAATAGCGGTCCCGATCCGGGTATCGTACGTCCCCAGCGAATATGCGATGCTTGTGATGAAGTGCGACGCGTTGGAGTATTCAAGACGGTCATAGCGAATGAAGGCACCGAGACGGTTCCGCCTGCTGGCGTGGACGGTGAGGAGTTCATGGAGCGTACCCACGAGGGAGCTCTTCCCCGTCCCGGCCAAGCCACTGCACCAGAGCATGTCTCCGCTACATGTCGCGATCCAGGACATGAGGTAACTGATGGTTTCGATGCGTGTACCCTTCATGCATGTAGATTTGGGTCTGAGCTCAGTGGGTGGCCGAAGATCCCGGAGTAATTCCCTCATAGCTAAAGACAGCCTTGAGTGCGGGTGTATATCCATATGTTCAAAAAACGTACTTAGCTCATCGACCAACTGTTGAGTTCCGAGCGTCACAATAAGCGTCTCTTTGGCGATACCAGATTGAAGCTTCTCGCGTAGCCCCTCGAATCCCTCTTGAAAGTCTTTGGCCTTGACTGACAGGTTCGGAGTGAGTAATTTCCCTATATAAACCGGTGTTCAAGCTTGAGATTCTCGGATATAATTTCCGTTTACCATACCTATGACACCTTTTTTCGCGTAGCCTTCAATGAAATAGGAACACTCGATGGTTTGCTCAAACAGGCACTCATAAACGGTATAAAGTCGGTCTCGCTTTCGCAGTATTTCATCCTCGCTAGCATCCCGATATGCGTTCAGCATGGTGGTGTAAAGGTCGAGGACAAGCTGGTTTTCTTCCTTCCGCTTCTTCAAAACCTGTTATTTGAATGGCGAGTCAAGACAGACTGTCATTTGAAAAGCATGCGCGACGCCCACATTATATCCAATGGACACAATATTGAAGGCGATTTTGGCGGCAGGATGGACCTATATGCGTGTCAATTGAATTGATGTAATCGTTATGCTGCAAGCACACCTCGGCTAGCATATCAATCACCACCTTCAAAGGCTCTAGAGAGTCCAGCACAGTCAGAATTGCGTTCGCGTGCTCGTCGGGTTTGGTGATCGCCTTCACCAACTCTCCCGCGACCTCTCGAGAATCCCCAGAGCAAAATATTCTGATGGAGCACACCGTTACGGCAGGAGATTCGCTGTTAATAAGGGAAGCTGCCGTCTCTGAGGGAACGTTGAAGGACACCACAGCTAATACTAGAAAAATGATCACGTACTGGTGCTGGAAAGGAGATCTGATCTTGGGAGTTCCACACATCCCAATGGTTTTCTTCGTAAGAATGTCTTTCCATGAGCATAGATTTCGAATTTTACCAGACTTGATTCCTTGAAGTCGTCTCTGTGATTTAAGATCAGAGAATATTAGGTTTAACACGAACGCTAGACCTCACAAGTCAATGCTAATAGACCAAGAAGGCGTTGATTCAGATGACATTTGGAATACGGGCGTTTTATGATCAACGTTTCTCCCGATAACCTTCAGGTAGATACCGGTACGATTACGGATTGAAGTCTGAAGATCGGAAACCTCCAACTCTAGATAAAGCATATGAGACTTGCAGTATTCATCTTCCGGGCTTGTCACGAACTTTGGATATAACTGTCGATCTAGACGTGAGCGAATGGTATCATCTCAGAGTTCTCTATAGGATCTGACCGTTTCCGATCTACGGCTTGAGTAGCATGTCCCATCTGTCCACGATGGACGTCAACAGGGATGCCAAAGATCAATCAAACTGCATGCGTACCTCCCCTACCTTAGCAACCATTAATGTCATGGGCTCAGTCGACTCGGAGAGTGTCCCGATGGTAGGCGAAGGCCCTCTCAGGTCGTCGGAACAGATGATCTTGACCGAACATGTATCTTGGGCGCCTGATGTGCTGCTAAGATAGAACGTCGTACCTGAGCACGATTTGAGCGTGTACGACTAAGGCGAAGGATGACGTACAGTCGTTACCCACTACATCGGATACATGTTTCTTCGAACGCCCTAAGAGTTTTGCTGGCATCGGCGACACTCTGCTAGGCCTGAAAAGTTTGAATTCAACAACCGTCGAGGTGCTGAGGTCAATCCTAACCATGTGCATACTCAGAAGGCAATACGTCGAACGCTAAACTGGAGCATACCAGTCGGGCATCAAAGACCAGACGATCACCGATTGAGAATTGACTTTGTAGATGGGTGATTTGCGAGAAGTGCTTCCAACGACAACCTCCACGTATAAATGCGAAGCATTTCTAGCAAGTGTCTGAAAGTCGTGAATCTCCACTTCTGCATGGCGAGAGATATGAAAGTCAGCTCAGTGTTCGAACTGAGAATTTGGCACGAACTTTGCAAATAGCGAAATAGGCTGGAAATATGGAGGTGAGGGTTACTAAAAAGCTAGGCGAAGAATACTCACTGTTTCTGGTCCGCCATCGCAGGACTACTCTTGGTGGTAGTTGGGGGGGTGCATTGTTATTGCGACGTTTCCAGTTCAATGATAAGAGCCTTGACTGAATGGACAGGTCCTTCGGGACGCTGCGCATAAAGTCCAGACAAGAACCGTACCGCGTATCACGGCAGCCCTTTCCTCGGCCATCCTCGCAACTGCAACCATATGCTGTTAAGAATAGGTATCAGCATGCGGAGTGATGGAAGATTCTACCAAGATGCACGTCAGCTCAGCTATGGCCGGGGATGTTTCCTTCGAAAGGCAAAATCCCGAGATCCTGTTCCTACAGTGAGCATTCATTGTTGCTGCAGAATACAAGGGAATGGTATTGTACTTACGTATAGAATGGCCGTCACTGCCTGCCCCGTAAACATTGTCCTTGCCAAGTCGCCGGTGCCTGAAACAGGGTTCAAAGCGTTGTTTCCATCTCGTCTACGTGTATCGTATCCTGGGAAGTAAGCATCGTTTTGCGCCGTGTCTAATAACACGTACGAGGGGTGGCTTCCAGTTATCAAGACACAGATGCATGATTTCTATTGCGAAGAACATCACCTATTGGCCGTTGGTTTCTGTACACTCTCGACCAATGCAGCTTCGCCAAACCCGACCTGCAAATTCTCAGTGTCAACACCAGTCGAAACAAAGTGGATGATGGGAATACTCGCACGTTCTCAGGTCCCCGCTATGAACGGCACAATGGAACGAGCGTCAAAGCACTTCTAACATTGGCTACCATGCGCACCTATACAATCTGTTGACGTGAATCAAGGGTCAATCACGTTAACTTTAGCATCACCATTCCTTAGCCGGTGCGAATACACGTTCACCGATACTTCGTTCGTGTCGTGTACAGCATGTATACCAGAGTCCAGGGAAGGATGGACCGGTACGTTCAGACCTTGTATGTGGCTTATTGGCGAAGCTCAGAGCAGAGGAAAACAGGTCCGCGTAGTTCAAATGACATTGTAGGCGTTGCGATGAAACCTCTTCGGAGCGCAGGGAGATGGTGGTCGCTTGCTAGTGTTCGGTAGTCAGGCCTGGTCTTGATAGTAATGATTGTAGCTGAGACGGCAAGACAGACCCACGTTATCCATCAGATTCGCATATCCCTGAGTCAAAGTAATGCCGGCGGCACAACGGCGGCATGATGGCATCTAGCTAAGCGCATTTGGCATAAAAAGTTTCTTTACCTCAGCCTAAAAACGCAGCCAATACAAGGTCAGTACAAGGCTCGTAGTCAAGGAACTCATGAATAGACAGCATCAGACAGCATCAGGAGGTTCGCTGAATAGATCGTGTTCTCCATTTAGTTAGAGGTGGGGGTGACGACAATAGGGCAGGCGTCGACCGATGTGCAGAACGTCCATTCTACTGGATCAAAGTTGATGAGTTGCGTGAACCGACGACAAAATTATCTACTGTATAATCAGCTATCGTTGTATTGACAAAAGACTGCAAGACGTACGGAACACGTTGTAGATTGTAAGCACATAGATCCAAGGAAAGAAACCGACGGGCACGCCTTCTGTAAAAACTCGAATAGTTAGTCTTTTAGGAAACGAAGCCAGCATCTCATTATATTTAACCGAATGCGCTGTACGCAGGGACTTGACACCATGGAGAAAGATGTCACTGTTGGGAAATCCACCGTTACTCCAAAGGGCTACACACTGCGTTAGGATGACCTGTCGTCGAACGCGAGACTTCGAATCCTCTTTCCGTCGGACCGTAGTGGGATGAAGTCGGAATCAGGAAATTGGGCCTGCACGGAAACGACGGACGTGAGGTTGGGTAGAGCGTCGAGTGTGGTAAAATTCTGTGATACTTTGAGCTTTTAGTCAGACGCATTGGACATCGATGGCGGCGAGTTCTCTTGCAAATAAAAAGTGTTTCCCAGTGTGATTAATGTGAGGATTAGACATGATGACGCGATGATAGAACACCTCAGCATCAGCCATCAGATGGCCATATATAACTATTTGTCTCGAAATGAGGCGGAGAGTATGGAAAATCTGGATGGAAGAGAAGTTGTATGCCAAAACACCGAGAGCATCTTGCTGGTTATGATACTACACAAAGGTATTATCCTAATCCTCGTCGAGTATTCCTTGAGGCAGTGTGGCTGTGGGGCGGGGCAGTACTGACATAACGGGCGAAGACCAGTCGCTCTAATATGATGATAAGAAATATGAACGCAAAAGTCTGGTTGGGAACTTACCCTGCTGATAATTATCGCCCTACGGTGTTCTCATAGCGACTGTGTAAATGTAATGGCGACTGCTAAAGACGACGCATAGTTGCTTGACGGGCCTGAAGCCAAAGACGCGGATGGCCGTATTTCGGGCGGAAGAGAGCCTCGTGTTCTCGAAACGCAAATTCAACATCGTTAATGTCCCGTGATAACGAGAGGCGGGTGCTAGCGCCGATCGGAGGGTACTTTACTTCCGTGGGATCCTTTGCTGGTATGGGGGAGATAGGTGACGAGGTGACGGGAACAGCATCAATACATGTTATATTGGCCGAGGCGTTACAGAAAGTGTACGTTCGTTCCTTTACACTTTCCGGGAGGAGAGGGGCAAAGGTCTAGAGTACTCCGGCTGGAATCAGATAACCTTCAGTTTGGCATGAGCATCAAAGAAAGGAGCTACGCACTGTACAACACAGGATGAAAAACTTCTTGCTGCGCAGGATTGGACGAACCAGTCATGCAGTAAGTGGTCCATAAATCATTGAGAAGCGATACGTGATCGTCAACACTGAGTAACTGGCATCAAAGTGCGGTCCAGGATTGAAGACGTAGCTTGTTTAGTACGGCTATCCTTTAGCCTGCCTGCGAAGAATAAGATCCGGATGAGAAATCTACCAGGACGAGTTGAGATATATAGACCCTAGAATGTCGGATACTAGATGCCCGATGCCACATCGTGATCTAAAGATATCCACCAGGGACACCAACAAGCGTTGATATCGAGATTCGAGAAGGTGTTACAATTTCTATGAGAGAAGAAACCTATAGGTTATCACAATGTTTGGAAAATATCCACCAAGGAGGACAGAATAAGGAACAGATGAAGCGCAAATAAGACCGCGGTTGGCAGTAAGTAGAGGGCCGCGGCAAACACCGATCAATTTGATGTGGCCACAGGGTGCAGGCCTGATATAGATCTCGGAACCATTGCCTAAAACCTGCACATACTCAGCGCTGGCAGCGCACAGCACGGAATTTACACGACTAGTCTTGAAATGCCGCCTGAAGGCAGAATTATCTCATGATCCGAGACCATTGCTCAGCGCTCATGCCGGTCGGTTACGGCCGGACTCAGCATTGAACCTGACACACTGCAGTGGCCGCCCTCTCACATTGTAGGGATACAAAATGGGTATTACGGAGGCATACCTTCGTTGCGCATCGCATTTTATCTAAAGGAATCAATTGAACCTGGCTCAATCTGAATACAATGGCATTATTCGAGCGCCGTGATTGTATGACTAGATGATGAATCAAATTAACAGCAGCAGGTAAATCCGTTTCTTTTTCAAGTCCCGCGACTCATAAATATCGCAGTATGACGCGCTTGCAGTTCTTCAGTCCCCTCTCCATGCTATACTCCCTAAACCTCAGCCCCCTGACTGTCCCCAAGGCAAATCTCGCGGCAGAGAACAAAGGAGAACTGGAAACATTCCAACTCGGCGTCTGGAAAGTTTCAATCCTCAAAAGTTCACCGTTTAATCTCAGAAAGCAATTCTTGGACTTGAAAGACGCACTCCGATACTTTAAACGTCTGGCCATCGATGTATACACCCTTGAACCCATATTGGCGACGTTGTTCGTGTTTAACAAACTATGGTCGGGAGTTCAAAGTGCCCTATTATTATACTTCTCCAGTCAAATCCTCCGAATGGCACGTGTCTCTCCTTCCCTATTCTATATTGAACTTACACTATCGTGCGAAGGTGGAAATAGGTTTGATCAACGGTGCCCCGAATGTTGGCGCCATTCTCAAGGCCCTTGCTGTGCGGATTTTCTTCGTCATATTTGCTGCAGTACTACAATGGGAAAGGTAAAAATTCACGCTGTTCTCATATATATGTTGCTGATGCAGTGAATGTTACAGCGAACGAATTCATCCAATTCTGAAGACACGGATAACGACTCATTTCGAACTGTTTTTAATGCAGGGTACTCCGACCTGTTGTTTTCGTCCAGCCATGGTCTGATCTTTTATCCAGCTCAATTAAGGATAGATATTCCCACTTCGCAAGGTAATTATACATTCCGCAGTGGGCCACGTTTTACTAAAGTAATCCACTTTTAAGAACCACGCAGTAAAGTCCGAGCTACCTCTCACGATGCATGGACATCATTTACGGGTATCGTGGACTTTTTCACCGACGTGACCAAGACTCTGAGCCAGCTTGTACTCATCGTCCAAGCTTCTCAATCTACTGGGTCTCCTCTCTTTACAGCCCTCTGTGTTATGAAGCCACTTTTTCTCGCAGTTACTGGACGAACACTGTGGAATATACGTATGTCGCTCCGCTTCCTGTCCGCATTTAGACTGAAGGTACCTCATAGCTCACATAACTCACACTGATAACGAGCACCGGCAGCGTATGAAGGCTTTGAACAGTATGTCGTCCCCAGGGTATAGGTCCGAGGTCCTTGGGAGTGATATCGTCGACTATCTCATAAATGGTAGACTTCATCAACCTTTCCTTGATATTATATCTTAATGTGTCTTCTTTCAGAGTACCGAAAAGCAGGCCAACTTCTAGGTGGTCTCTCAGATGAATGGGCTCCACTTCAATACATGATCAGGAAATCGCCTGTATGGCAAATCACCAACGATATCCTCGGCGACATGCCTATTGTATGTACACGATTACATATACTGTCTGTTACATTAGCTGACCGACCATTCCAGATATACTGTGCAATGGTCTACATTCTCTACCCTGAGAGACTCTCGCTTTCCTCTATCGCAATACTCCAACAATCCTCACAGCACTTAGACTGGGCCATTCAGTGTGTTGTTATGAACATGAATGCCTTCCGTAGACAATACCAGGTGCTCAAGAACGTCTATGATTCGTCTAATATCACGAACAAACTTGCGGACGGCGACACTGCCTACCCAAATCCTTCCTCCGAGGAGAAACCGAAAGGGATGTCATTTGAATTGCATGATGTTTCATTCTCCTATCCCGGAAGTCAAAGCACTGAACCCGTCCTATCGAATATAAACTTATCCATCAAAGCCGGACAAATGGTTGTTATCGTTGGCTCCAACGGCAGTGGCAAATCGACGATTTTAAAGCTACTCTCACGATTCTATGATCCCGCATCTGCACCGGACTCCATTCTAATGGACGGTATTCCGATCTCCCGGTATCGTATGGCAGATCTGCGACGGGCGACAGCGACTTTGACACAGGATCATTCCCTCTTCCCGCTATCTCTAGGAGAGAATATAGGGTTGGGGTATGCTGAAAAGGCTGCAAGATATAGCGATGATTGATCGCTCTGCCGAGAAGGGAGGTGCGAACCACTGCCTGAAGAAACTGGAGTGGGGAAAGGAGACGAGACTTAGAACGGATAACGAGGCGTATGGGTCCTAACCTACCGGATGACCCTGATCATCCTTTACAAGCAAAGCTGGAGAAGTTACAGAAGAATATCGAGCTCTCTGGCGGGGAGACACAGAGAATTGTTGCGTGAGTGTCCTTCTTTTTCGGATTTAACTTCTTTTGACCTATTTTCACCTTAGGGCAAGGACTTTCATGCGATTCGAGACTGGAAACGTCAGATTTGTTGCTGTCGACGAGCCAACCTCGGCGTTAGACTCCGAAGGGGAATTTGCGGTGTTCAACAATCTTATTGAAGCGCGAGAAGGAAAGACAGTGGTATTTGTTACGCATCGGTTCGGACATTTGACGAAGCGTGCAGACCTCGTTGTGTAAGCTCTTGTTTCCGTTTCGTGTATCGCAGGTCACTGATCGAATACATGAAGTTGCATGAAAGATGGAACAATCGCCGAAGCTGGCACTCACGAAGAGCTTATGGCAAGGGAGGGAGAATATGCCAAATTATACAACATTCAAGCAAGCGCATTTATAGATAACGACAGTTCATGACGTTGATTGATCTGGATCAATTTGGGCGCTTCAGTGTACTTAAATAATGTCTGCGTGAAGTAAAGTTCTGTTATTGGTCCAACTGTATGACTATTAGGACTTCATCCATTCCGAGTCCTGTGTATACAGGCTCGGTCTTATGCAGCTTATTTGGGGTACATCCTCGGTGGCTCAGGCGGTGCATTTTGCTTATACCGGGTCTTACCGGTTCAAAGTGTTGTTTATTCCTTCATCTTGTCTACGTGTATCGTAGCCAATACAAGGTCAGTACAAGGATCATAGTCAAGGAACTCATGAATAGACAAGTCATCACGTGGTTCGTTGAATAGATCGTATTGTCCATTTAGCTACAGGTGGGGGGGACGACAATGGTCAAACTGATATATAGAATGTTCTACTCGATCAAAGTTGATACATTGCGTGAACCGACGGCTAAATTCTCTACTGCATAACCAGTTATCGTTGTAGTAACAAGACTGCAAGACGTACAGGACACTTTGTAGATTATTAGCACATAGATCCAACGAAAGAAATCGACGGGCGCGTCTTCTCTAATGACTCGAGTAGTTCGTCTTCTAGGAAACGAGTATCCCATTATCTTTACCCGAATGCGCTTTACGCAGGACTGGAGAAAGATGTCATTGCTGGGAAATCCGCTGTTACTCCGAAAGGCCACACTCTGCGATAGGATGTCCTGTCGTCGAGTGTGGAACTTCGAATACTCTTTCGTTCGAACCACTGTGGGGTGAAGTCTGAATCAGGAAATTAAGTTTGCGTGAAAACAAAGGTCGTGAAGTTGGGTAGAACGTCAAGGGTGGGGAAATTCCGTACCATTTCCAGTCAGCCAAACATATTGGATATCAATGGCGGTGAGTTTTGGAAGACGTGCAAATATAAAGTGTTCATGAAGAGACCAATGTGGGGTTCGACATGATGACGTGGTGGTAGAACACCTCAGCATCAGCCATCCGACAGCTAAAGGTGACTTTTCGTCTAGCAGTGAGGTGGAGAGTATAGAAGAGCCAGATAGAAGGGCGCTCTTCGGCCAAATCACCGAGAGCATCACGCCAGTTATGATGCCGTCCGTACAAAGGTGTTATCCTCATCATCTTCAAGACTTTTCTGAAGGAACAGGGCGTGGCGCAGAGCTGTACTAACATGACAGGCTGAGACTAGTCAGTGCTATATGGTTATGAGAAAGATGAAAGGAAAAGTCTGAGTATAACCTTACTCTGCTGATAAGGACCACCAGATAATATTCTCATTGCGAATGCGTAAATGTAACGGCGACTGCTAAAGACGACGCATATCCACTTGACAGGCGTGAAGCCAAAGAGGCGGATGGCAGGAGTTCCTGTGGAAGAGAGCCTCGTGTTCTCGCAACATAAATTCAACATCATTGAACTCCCGCCTTCGCGATAACGAGGGGCGGATGCTAGTGTTGATTTGAGGGTAGTTGACTTCGGTGGGATCACTTGGCTGGTACCAGGGCGATAAGTAACGAAGTGACGGCATCCGCATCGATACATGGTATATTGACCGAGGCATTACAGAAAGTGTATGTTCGGTCCTTTACACTTTCTGGGAGGAGACGGGCAAATGCCGATGGTACACAGGCTAGGATCAGATAACCTTCAGCTTGGCGTAAGCATCAAAGACGAGAGACGAGACTAGCGCACGTGTGATAAAGGTTCAGATGTTGGCCCTGGTTGATCAGAACTTTAGCTGGGAAGAAATGGAAAACAAAGAATCCACGCACTGTACAACGCAGGAAGCAAAGTTATGCTGCTCAGGACTTGAAGAGATAGTCGTGCAGTAAGTGTTCCAATCTACATTGGTGAAGGTATCAATGGGCGAATACGCCTTAAAAGCGCAGTGGTCCATAAATCCCCGAGAAACGGTACGTGATAGTACGTGATCGTCCATGATGACTCACTAGCGCCAAAGTGCAGTCCAGGGTCAAGGGTGTTTCTTATATAATAGAGATATCCCTCAGTTCCCCTACGAAGATCAAAATTCAAGAAAGAAACATACTAGACATGAGCTGAGCCGATAAGACTGCAGAACGCCCGTCGCCGGATGCTAGCGCATTCGACAGAGGCCCGATACCACGTTGTGATCTACTAAGGAGATCACCAACGAGCGTTTGGATTGAGAAGCAGCTATAACCGCCGTGAGGGAAGAAACCTGTACTAGTTTCCACTGTGATTTGCTGCTGCTGCTGCTGCACCCATTGCAATGTTGCCAATGTACGAATCAAAAACAAGTGTCTAGACAGCGATTTTTGTAGAGGCAATATTTTGGAAAGTATCGACCAACAAGGACAGAATATAACGAACGGATGAAGCACAAAAAAAACTGCGGTTGGCAGTAGCTGGCAGTAGCAGAGTCAGAGGGCCACGGCAAACACCGATCATTTTGATGTGGCCACGCGGCTGTAGGACGCATATAGCTCTCGCAGTCGAACCACTATCGCCTAAAGCCTGCGCATGTTCAACGCTGGTAGCACACAGCACGGAATTTACGCGACCCCACAGTCTTGAAATGCCGTTTGAACGACGCCTGAAGGCATAATTACCTCATGATCCGGGGCCGTCGCTCAGCGTTCATGCCGATGGTCACGGCTGGCGTCTGGACATTGAACCAGAGATTGCTTTTTCCAGTAGCCACCCTCTCACGTTTTAGGGAGACAGCATGACTGTTACGGAGGCATACTTTCGTTGCGCGGCGCTTTTTACCTAAGAAAATCAATTGGACCTTCCTCAGCCTGAATACAATTACATTAATATTTGAGCGCCGTGTTTGTATGACTAGATGACGAATCAGATTAACAGCAGCAAGTAAATTTGTTTCTATTTCAGTCCCTTGACTCATAAATGTCGCATTATTGTGCACTTCCAGCTCTTCAGTCCCCTCTCGCCATGCTTTATCACTTAAACTTCAGGCGTCTGACTGTCCCAAAGGCAAATCTCGCCATGAACGATAAACGAGAACTAGAAACATTCCAACTCGGTGTATGGAAGGTTTCAATCCTCAAAAGTTCTCCGTTGGATCTCAGAAAGCAATTCTTGGACTTGAAAGACGCACTTCGATACGTTAGACGTCTGGCCAGCGATGTATACACCCTTGAGCCCATAGTGGCGACGTTATTCGTGTTCAACAAACTATGGTCGGGAGTTCAAAGTGCTCTACTATTATACTTCTCCAGTCAAATCCTCCGAATGGTACGTGTCTCTCCTTCCCTATTCTATATTGAACTTACACTATGGCGCGAAGGTGGAAATAGGTTTGATCCACGGTGCCCCAGATGTTGGCGCCATTCTCAAGGCCCTTGCTGTGCGGATTTTCTTCGTCATATTTGCTGCAGTACTACAATGGGAAAGGTAAATTCACGCTCTTCTCATACGTATGTCCCTGATGCAACGTGTTACAGTGAACGATTTCAAGCAAGACTGACGACACGTATAACGACTCATTTCGAACTGTTTTTAATGCAGGGTACTCCGACCTGTTGTTTTCGTCCAGCCATGGTCTGATCTTTTATCCAGCTCAATTAAGGATAGATATTCCCACTTCGCAAGGTAATTATACATTCCGCAGTGGGCCATGTTTTACTGAAATATCCTATTTTCAAGAACCACGCAGTAAAGCCCAAGCTACCTCATATGACGCATGGACATTATTTACGAGTATCGTGGAATTTGTGACCGGCGTCAGCAAGGCGCTGAGTCAGCTTGTACTCATCATCGACGCTTCTCTATCTTCTGGGTCGCATCTCTTTACAGCCCTTTGTATCATGAAGCCACTTTTTCTCGCATTTACTGGACGTACCCTGTGGAATATACGTGCGTCAGTCCTCTTTTCCTGTCCGCATTTGGACTGAAGTAAATTATAGCTCACGTAATTTACACTGATAACGAGCACAAACAGCGCATGAAGGCTTTGAACAGTATGTCTTCCCCAGGATATAGGTCCGAGGTCCTTGGGAGTGATATCGTGAACTATATCATAAATGGTAGACTTCGTTGACCCTTTTCTGATATATCTGAACACTTCTTCTTTCAGAGTACCGAAAGGCAGGCCAACTTCTAGGTTGTCTCTCAGATGAATGGGCTCCACTTCAATACATGATCAGGAAATCGCCTGTATGGCAAATCACCAACGATATCCTCGGCGACATGCCTATTGTATGTACACGATTACATATACTGTCTGTTACATTAGCTGACCGACCATTCCAGATATACTGTGCAATGGTTTACATTCTCTACCCCGAGAGACTCTCGCTTTCTTCTATCGCGATACTCCAACAATCGTCTCAGCACTTAGACTCGGCCATTCAGTATGTTGTCATGAACATCAATCAGTTCCAGAGAAAATACCAAAAGCTCAAGAATGTCTATGACTCATCTAACATTTCGAACACGCTCGTTGATGGGGATATTGTCTATCCGAACACTTCCTCTGATGAGAAACCTAAAGGGATGTCATTTGAACTGCACGATGTTTCATTCTCCTACCCCGGAAGTCAAAGTACAAAACCCGCTCTTTCGAATATCAACTTATCCATCAAGCCCGGACAAATGGTCGTTATCGTAGGCTCAAACGGCAGTGGCAAATCGACTATCCTAAAGCTACTCTCACGATTCTATGATCCCACATCTGGACCAGAGTCTATTTTTGTCGATGGCATTCAGATCTCACGGTATCGTATGGCAGATCTGCGACGGGCAACCGCAACCTTGACACAGGATCATTCCCTTTTCCCACTATCTCTAGGAGAGAATATAGGGTTGGGGTATGCGGAAAAGGTGAATGACGCAGAGATGATTGATCGCTCTGCCGAGAAGGGAGGCGCGAGTCACTGCTTGAAGAAGCTGGAGCGGAGAAAGGAGACGAGACTTAGAACGGATAACGAGGCATATGGGTCGAGTCTACCGGCTCATCCGGATCATCCTTTACAAGCAAAGCTGGAGAAGTTGCAGAAGAATATCCAGCTCTCAGGTGGTGAGACGCAGAGAATCGTCGCGTCAGTGTCCTTTCATTTTGGATATAATTCTGTTTTGACCCATCTTTGTCAAAGAGCAAGGACTTTCATGCGATTCGAGACCGGAAATGTCAGATTTGTCGCCGTCGACGAGCCAACCTCGGCTTTAGACTCCGAAGGGGAATTCGCATTGTTCGACAATCTTATTCGTGCACGAGAAGGGAAGACGATGATATTCGTTACGCATCGGTTTGGACATTTGACGAAGCGTGCAGATCTCGTTGTGTAAGCCCTTAATTCCGTTCCGTGGATCGCAGGTTGCTAATTCTGGTATACGCAGCTGTATGAAAGATGGCACGATAGCTGAAGCTGGTACTCATGACGAACTTATGGTAAGGGAGGGAGAGTACGCCAAATTGTACAACATTCAAGCGAGCGCATTTCTAGATAAGGACAGTGCATGACTTTGTTTGAACAGTAATTAAATTATGTGCCTCCATGTACTTAAATAATGTTTGGGTAAAGTAAATTCATTTTATTAGTCGGATCATATGAGTATTCTGGACTGAAACCATATGCTACAGCCTTACACGTCTAGTCGTACTTCGAACAAAGAAACGTGTGTATCGTCCTTAACGCTCGATTTCAATGATTCTTCCAGAATCCAATGATTGCCACCAACGAACAGCGGGTTCCTTGTTACCTGTTCTGAAACCTGATATTTAAATGTTGACAGCTGGGCTTCATCTCATCACCGATTTGATCTCAATTGAAGTGTATTGATTCCTTCATCTCCTAGCATACTGATGGATCGAATGCTCTCCTTTGAGCTGGGTATAAATGTAGTACACCACTCAGCGCTGACATCAGTCAGTCTCGCCACGCCGACAAGCCTTGCACTTCAGATTACTATTCCTTGATAGCAGCCTCCAGGTGGGGTGATTCTCAAAGATGCTACTCCTTATCGTTTTGTGAGCCGATTTGCGCTATGTCACCATGCAGTAACAGCTAAAGGTTTCTATTTGTAGATCTTGCATCAACTTTCCCACTTCTCGCGGATTTCGTTTTGACGACTACACAGGGTCTGTGACTGCCCGGATACCTATAACGCTTTCCTGGTATTGCGATGCGGTAAATGGGGACAATATAGATTTCTCGCTAGTAATGATACAGGCACAGGGTAGTTTTCAACAGCCCTCCTTCTCAGCAACCGACGGCACTCACCCTGACAGGATGGTCGATATATCTTTTCCTGTATTGGGGTACGTTCCGAGTATCTTTCCATAAGTACTACTTACTCACTCATCGCCTTTCAACCGTACGGTAGACAATACGAGATTGAAACAAAAGCCGATGAATTCACAGTTGCTACCAGCCGGACATTCAACGTTGCAGCCAGTAGCAGCGGAAGTAATATGGTGCCGTCGTCATGGTACGTAGCATCATAGTCATGCACTGACCGTGCCAGATGTTTATACTCTTCTGATAAGAGATAGGCCTCTACCATCAGGATCCGTGAATTCATCGGTCTCTTCTGTGATAGACTCCCGGAGAGCCGCCCAGGTCTGTATTCTCCGAGCATAACACTCGGGGGATGTCGCTCAATATCCCTGTTCTAACAGCTCCTCTACGGAATCACTACAGAACACAGCAAATGATCCACAGTGCATGAACGTAGTCGATCCAGTTTAATTATTAGCGCAGGATTTCAAATTTGACCCGAAAAAATCGTAGAATATCCATCATAATTGGGGCGGTAATAGGCTCTCTGGTGTCCCTGCTGCTTATCTTCGCGGGCGGGGTGTTTTTCTTCATACGTTGGCGGAGGCACAGGAACTTGAAGCACCGTCTATCACCCAACCCGAATATAATACCTGAGCAAAGTTCGCATTCTTCGCCGGTTGCCTTAGTTCAAAAACAAACCCAAGAGATGACGCCATATGGAGAGGGCGGGAGCCAGGATGCAGTCGATGGCAGTGGAACAGGAGATCCTACTGAAGATGAGAGAGAAAGGAGAGATAGTACTCGCACGCCTTTGCATATCGATACTTTTGAGTCCTAGAGTCCGTAGCAACAGGAGGTTCCGCAGGCTGCCTTGGGTGATGTAGTCGCTGAGGTTTTGAGGCTGAGAACTCAGGTTCAGCAGCTCCTTGCGGAACGGGAAGCTCAAGGAAATGCATTTGATCTGCTGCTAGAGTATGTATCAAGAACGTTCATAGGATAATGCGACTATAGAAGCTGAAGCGACTTGATTTCGAGGAGAGACAGTGACGACGTAGGGTTCATCTTGAGACCACAGTTTGAAATTAGTATAATACTCCATGAAAACCAAGCACTGACCTCGCTTGATGAAAAATTTCGTGAACTGCGGCATAGATCAAGCTACATTCATAACGATGAGACTGTACTCAGTCAGGACCTTCACAGAAATCCAAAGTGTCTCCTACCTCGCTGCCTAAGCCTTGAGGTTGGTGTTGTGTTAATTATCGCCGATCGGGATCATCTTTGGAGCTAGAATGGATGAAAAGTCGGCAGAATGAACCAAAAGTATATACTGCATGATGATACCGCGCGGGTGATATTTTTTGGTCAGGGTTTTGACCTCCCGAATATGTGCATCATTCTGCATGAGGGAGAGGGAAGACCCGACTCACAGAGAAGTTAGTACAAAGCATTAGATTGGCTCGACAAGGTTCAGTTTTGAAGACATTGCTGAGTGTTTCTGATTAAAAAATGAGTAGTGATTGAACCAGAATTATGTTAAAAATCAACTCACCCCGCTCTTCGTGCGGCAATAACCATAATCAAATCATAGCGAGGCTGCTGAGAATGAAGTGGTGAGCCATCGCGGGGCATGGCAGGTCCAAGTCCTGTGTGAGATCCAACAACAATGCTCAATCTACATGAAATACACATGGTGGAATAGTGTCAGATGATGAAACAGTATAAGAAAGAATACTCACCACGATTCAGGGCGAGCCATCGTCCTGGGTAATGGGCATCACCATAAATGCGCCGCATCTTCGCTGGTTTTTGACCATCGACCAGCGTTCCAGACGACGACAAATCAATTGTGTCACTCGACTTCCTTTTTCCGTTCTCCACATGATCTTTGGCGACCTGCGCTATTCCATGAGATCAGCCTTGTTTCAAAGAAACATGCATGAGAAGGTTTACTTAGCAGGAAAGGCACATCGTCAAAGTCAGCCCACATCTTTCAGGAGTCAGAGAAGCATTGAAGAATAGAAAGCATTGAGATTAACCTGTTGAGTATTTGTCAGGGTGCCCACAATAGTGGCGGTGGCATGTCTATCACACTGTTGTGGTAACCATAAATCAAAATTTACATTGATGATGATATGAAGAACATACTTTCAGGCCATTAGCGGGTAGTATCACAGCAGGTTCCTCCTATGATCTGAATTGAAGGATACTCATAGGACTCGGGGAGCGCACAACATGCCTAGTGGTTCATGATGACATCCCTGTAGACTGCATCACCCTCCCACTGTGAGGACTGGTGAAGAATTAAATAAATACACTTCAAGAGTCGACACTGACGCACCTGGTTCATAGGCCCGTCAGCACCTTCACCCTGGATGTCCGGTAAGGCCTCCGGAGGAGCATTGTCGCCATCCAGCATAGAAACATCCTGTTTGTCATGAATATCAGTCAAACAGAGGCAGAATAGCTATAATGAGGACCATACTTCTCCCTCGAGCTGGTCCTTGTCCGCGTTGCACTCAAAATCAGGGTATTTCTTCATGTTGGTGGGTGGCAAGGAATTCCTGGATGAAAGACGAATGAAAGAGGCAAACGGACAAAGGTGACCATGCCCCAAAAGGAACCCAAGAAGCGAACGGGCACGCTTAACGTCGCCGTCATTGGTGAAAGAGAATCACCTTTAAATTTCCTTTTACAAAAATAGGTTCTGTCCATACGTGGACCATGTCGTCCAGGTCAACAGCTTTGTAGCAATGGATATAGACTTACAACGTTGTTTCGGTGAGTACGGCACTGTAACCGACTGCTTACACAGTAGAACTTATGCTGACATTGATGAAATATGACACACTGGGATTTTCACCTATCAACGCGAAAGATCATGAAGACGTGCTGGCAACCAGGTTTACATCAGCCACTTACCGTAGGAGTGTCTGTAGAGGACATAATCAGTCAGTTCCTCCAATTTTATCAAAGCCAGAGACATGCTCCATATGCTGTCATCTTGGTGGCAGACTAAGGTCAGGAAAAGAGTTATTGACTTGAAAAGGCGGTTCAAGAAGCATTCAGGACAAGGATTATGAATGCCTGAATACCTGTATGTTGTTAGATTTTCCGTGAGCATTTCATGTCCAACACACGCAGATATAATTGGCTGAGTCGGGTAGTATCAGGGCTGTCATAACACCAGCAATAGAGAGAGAGTTTGCATTGTCATGAGTATTCAGACCATCCAAGCTTCCAAGCCATGGATATGCGGTTCCAATTGCCGTCTGTGGCTGAAGAGCCCTCGAGTTCAGACGACACGTAATTACCCAAATGAGAATGGAGGTCCACGATGCTTTGAGTGACCTGATTGCACTGTGTGCATCGACTACTTCGAGACTGCTACCGTATGCCTTGAGCCGACTGTACCCGAAGCTCCCAGCACCCATAAGAAGGCCCTTGTCAATGAGAATGTCCACCTCCAGAACCTGCTTCCCGTTGTGCAATCCCATCCATATCTTTGCGTTCTTGATAAGGGTTGGCTTGGAATCGGTCATTCTCGGTCCTATCATAATATTTTTGGGGAGGTCTTGCAGATTGTTGAAAGTACTGACATCGGGCAATTGTCGCTGCAGAGTGTGAGTGTATATGGGTGTGGTAACGGGAAAAAAGACCAACAACGCTCAAAGCAAGAGCAAAGACCAACCCTTATGCCAAAATTCCAGCCGAGAAATGACGTCCGGCTTGCTGACTAACACCGGCAAAATCCGGGATAACCAAAATGCACCGCCACCAAGGACCTACCCCAAAAACCGCATAAGACCGAGCCTGTATACACAGGACTCGGAACGTGTCGATGCGAGACACATTAATATTGCACTAATAGGAATAAAAGGAAGTCAGATGGACAGGGCATGTAAAAGGATTGGAGCAAGGACTTGGTAGGTTAGGTGTACATTTTTTCGACCTTCAATCTTTTTCTGTCTTCCCTAACTCAAAGCAAAAAATGAGAGGAAATCATCGAGAAATCGCAAATAAGGCGGGAAGCACTAAAATTGGAAATTCGCACTGAGTCACGCGATATCAAGGAAATCGGCCCGAGCCCCGGGAATGACACTTCAACACCTTCAGCCAGCGCCGTGACGCGACCGTGGAACACCTTTCTTTCTGTTCATTATGCCCGTCCCCATCGCTATGGCTCCAAACTGTGAATTGCCTCGTTGGCCAGGCATCTTACTTCATAGACTGACACCATCCACTATGCACTCCTCGACGGCAAATTGGGAATAGGCAACGTGACTTTTTCAACAACGTCATTCTCTTCCACAAGACTGGCCTGATCCTTGCCAAACATGTTCCGCGATAAGCCCATAGCGAGGTACGAGCGAGGGCTTATCTTAGGATAAGATAAAGAAGCAGATGGCTATACCTTTAATTATTTACACGTGCAAATACGAAGAATCTGACAGCGACGCTGACGAGGCCTGTGCTTCGCTGTCGACCTCTTCACCATCTGCTTCGCCTTCGTGCCGCCCGTCTTCATTCTTTTTCATCCACTCTTTCTCATCATGGTATCAGTACCTTCAGGCCCTCCAGCTCAAACCCCAGTACAACCTCCAGTACAACCTCCAGTATGTGCTCCAAAGACCCATAAGACTGAAGAAATCCGAAAGCGGCTCAAGGACCTCTCCCTCGACACACGGCTATCCCTCAACGTGGATATAGAGAAGCAGAACGAGGCACGCCAACTCAAGGCATACAACCACACAGCCGACCCTGCCAACTTTCCAGATGACGCGTCCGACATAGTGTCCGTCATCACAATCAAATCATCAGAGCGGGACTCGTTGAGAGTACCCTCCTTCTTGGCCCTTTTCAGTAAGGTGCCCAAGTTCATACTGGCTTGGCTGGCAGGCGAGGAGCAGAGAGAGAAGGAGAAGAGGAAGAGGGATGACGCATTACTGGGCAGGGAGGCTAAGCGACGTTGTCGTGACACAGCCGATGAAAAGCCTCGCGTTGTTGGATCCCAGACCCAGATTGCGTTCCACCAAATTCTTTATGACACTGATGACTTCGTTAGTATCCCGTTACCTTTTTTCACGAACAAGAACCTTCGTTACATCATGGACCATGCCTCCACCCTTGCAACCACGAAAGCTAATCCCAAACCAGGCGAAACCAAGGGCACATGGATACTGGATATTCCCAAGCTCATGGCAATGTTTGGTGAGGAGCTCTCAATCTCTTATGGTGAGTACTCCGAAGCAGCACCCAACTGCTTCCGTTTCCACAAGTCGTGAGACTCGCTGGGTCCTACAGGTCCCTATGCGACCTGGTGGCTCAACCATTTTGGTTTCTTCTCTCGGCAGCATGACAAGGTCGAGAACTACCCCGCATGGAGCCACCTAGAACTGAAGGAGCGACTGAACTACCGAAGCTCGCCGACCACCTTTAACGTGGCTTACTATGCACAGGAGTATGCGCAAGCAAAGCTCAGGGCAGAGATGACTGCTAAGATCGCGGCTGAGCTAGAGGCGGCCGAAGCCAAGCGGAGGTTGGAGGCCAGACAGAGAGAAGAACGGCGACCTACTCAGGGCTTTAGCACACAGCGAGGAGGGTTTTCTCATCCCTTTCCGTCGAGCAGTGGGAGGATGGCCTTCACTCCCAACTGCGTCGCATGTGGAGAGCGAGGCCATATCATTGCCAGACACTACGACGGCAGCGTTTCGTCGAGACCTATCT
The DNA here is from genome assembly GCA_030435635.1 of Armillaria borealis. Classification (NCBI taxonomy): domain Eukaryota; kingdom Fungi; phylum Basidiomycota; class Agaricomycetes; order Agaricales; family Physalacriaceae; genus Armillaria; species Armillaria borealis. Next base: position 35,841 of record JAUEPT010000129.1, read on the forward strand.
GGGCTCAAATCTGGGACCACAACCTCTTCAGCCCAGATGGCAAGCATATCTGCATTGCCTACAATCTCCATTCAACTCGATGCAGCCACGGAGAGGAGCGGGTGCACATCTGCTCCTTCTGCGGCAAGGACCATCCCGCTGTCTCGTGGACTTGCTGACCCTGACCAACAGAGTCTTGATGACTTCCTGCTTGCAGCTCTTCCTCCTTCGCTCGCTTACAATGAACTTGCATCTTCAATCACTTTGCACCGTCCGCTGTCTCGATTTTCACGATTTTCAGTTCCAGATTCCGATGCTTTCTCTCGAGTTACCCACCCTTACAATGCAGATGCTTTTGAACTCCTTCTTGATAAACATGGGCTCACACGCCACTACCCTAATTTGTGCATTAATCTTCGCAATGGTTTTCCCCTCGGTCTCATGCCAGATCTCCAACAAACGGTGGTTTTCCCAAACCACCCTTCCTGCTTTGCCCACTCGTCGGCTGTTGACCATTATCTCGTGGAAGAGGTCTCTGCCGGTCGTATGTCTGGTCCTTTCCCAAAGTCTGATGTTGAACGGATACTCCGGGGTCCTTTCCAAGCCTCTCCTCTGATTGTCGCTGTACAGACTCAGCAACCGGGAACACCAGACAAACTCAGAATCTGCCGACACCTCTCGAAGGGTTCGAAGATCCACCCCTCTGTCAACTCTTACATCGACAAGGAGGACTTCCCTACAAGATTTGATACAGCGGCTCGTGTTGCCGATATTGTAAGTCTCTTTCGATTCCTCTTGAGGGCATTTGCACTGGCGATGCCTCTCTTCTCTTCTCTCTTCGGCTGTTGCACCGGCACAGCCGCGAGCCCTTGCACCGGCAGGCTCCGCAGATTTGCACCGGCAATCTGCCCTGGTTTCGCACTGGCGTACCAGCGTTTGTCTTCACGATATCTGATTCATGATCCCAGATTGCATTAGCACCCCCAGGAACGCAGGCTTGCACTCTGGACATAGAAAAATTTCACCGCACTTGTCCCGTCAACCCAAACCACAAGCCCTTCTTGGTGGTTCAAGGTCGCACCGGCGACTTTTACATTGACCATGATCACCCTTTTGGAGCCGCATCGGCAAGCAGTAATTCGGGGATGATTGCGAACGTGGTAGTGGACATATGGCGGGGCAAGAATGTCTTTCCAGTCTTGAAGTACGAGGATGATCTCAAGGCTTTCCACTTTCCATCTCCCTCGGGTGTTTACCTGGATGGACCCTACTCGTATGACTATGACCGTGAGGAGATGTTGCGTCGTGTTGCTCCTCTCCAAGTTCCTTGGCATCAGGAGAAGGGTGACAAGGTGTTTGTCTTCGTGACTACATTCATAGGCTTCCTCTGGGACATACCGAGAAAGCTAGTAAGCCTTCCTGAGGAGAAGAGACTCAAATTTCGGGAACGCGTGCGCATTTTCATTGAATCTTTCTCTGGGCATCGCTGTATTCTTAATGACGTTGACAAGATCCATGGCTCCTTGTGTCATGTTGCCTTCGTCTATACCGAAGGCCGCTCGCATCTACCTTCCATATCAAACTTTGCAGCCTCATTTGGAGGAAATGAGCTTCAATCTCGCTATCCTCCTCACTCTATGATGACCGATCTACGTTGGTGGTTGTCCACTCTCTCAGTGCTGGGTTACATGAGGGAACTGCATCCTCGTGGTCCTCAGATGGATCTCGGCATATCGGTGGACGCTTCGACGTCCTGGGGGATTGGCGTGATCATCAACGGCCAGTGGGCAGCCTTCCAACTCTCGAACTCCTGGAAAGAGAAAGGTCGCGATATCTGCTGGCTTGAGACTCTTGCCATCGAGTTCCTGATTTACTTTCTGATAGCTCTCGGCTATCGCGACACTTGCATCCTTATTCGTTCTGACAATATGGGCGCTATGGGCGCTCACACGAAGGGCCGTTGCCCTAACTGGCATATCAATATGTCTGTACGTCGGGCATATTCCTCTCTGTCCACCTCTAACATCATTCCTTCCTTTGAATATATTGAATCAAAGAATAATCCTGCTGACCCGATTTCGTGCGGAATCCTGGGTCGTCAGGAGGATCACATTCCCATTCCCATCACGCTCCCAGAGGAGCTCCGAAGTGCCTTTATCAATGTCTGACCCATTTGACCCGTTTGCGGTGGCCATTGCTTCCGTGGAGCTGAGCATGGGGAAGGATTCCGTGACATCTTTCCCACCGCGCCATGCCTCATCTCCAAATCATCAAAATAGCTCTCATGATTTCGACCCTTTTGACCCCTTTGCCCAGCCCTCCTCACCTCCCATCACCTCTTCCTCGAATGAACCGCCTACTCAATCGCTCGCATCCTCTTCTACCTTAAGAGCACATATACCCTCCCTCTCTAATTACACCAAAACCACTGTACCACGACGACCCCGCCCTGGCAATGAAGTGGCAGCCAGCGATCTTCGCCCTTCAGTTTCAGCAGGTGACCGCCTCTACTGCTGGACCACCCCTTACGCTGCAGAGCGCAACGCTTCTCTCTTTGAAGGCCTTCCACCAGAGCTTGCAGACCACACATATTCTGCTTTGCGAGGGGCTTTAGCTCCTAACTCAAAGACCAACTATGGTGCAGGCCTCCTCCGTTTCACACAATTTTGCGATAAATGGGCCATTCCTGAGACAGACAGGATGCCGGCCTCTTACACCCTCCTCTGTTCCTTCATCGGTGCTCACAAAGGTACACAATCTGGAGGTACCATCAAGTCCTGGCTCTCTGGCCTGAAAGCTTGGCACGATCTCTCTGACGCACGATGGTTTGGAGATCACCGCTGGGTTCAGATAGCTCAAGTGACTGCCAATAAGGAAGGCACACAGCACAAACGGCTGCTCCGCGCACCGGTCTCTATAGAGCATCTCCTTGCACTCCGAAAGGCCATCGACATCACCCTCCCATTTCATGCCGCCGTGTGGGCAGTGGCTACAGGTGCATTCTTTGGCTGTCGTCGCCTCGGGGAGATGACGGTTACCACACTTTCTGCCTTCGACAAGAAGTACCATGTGTTGCGATCAACGCTGTACGTCACTTGGCAGTGTTCACCGCACTATCTTTCTTACTGATCAATGAATACAATGCAGAATCTCATACCCAGAGCTCCGTGACGGCTCTCGCTCAGCAAACTTCCGCATCCCTTGGACTAAGACGACCAGAGACGACGGTGCCACTGTGATCCTTACAGCTCGAGAGGACGAGCTCTGCCCCCGATGGGCTCTACGCAATCACATCGCCATCAACAGCAATGTTCCATCAGATGCTTCCCTTTTCGCATATCAAACCCAAGACGACACTCATTGGAGGCACATGCAAAAGCACGTATTTCTAGACTTCTGCACCGACATCTGGTCAAGAGCCTCGCTGGCGCACATCCTAGGTCATAGCTTCCGTATTGGGGGCGCCGTCGAGCTACTCCTAGCTGGAGTACCACCTGAGATCATGGCAGCTACAGGAGGCTGGACTTCCCTCGCCTTCCTTCTGTACTGGCGTCGTATGGAGGAGATCCTCCCAATGAGCACCTCAAGAGCATACAAAAAATCCCACTTCGACGAGTTGGCCACAATCTTCGAAGAATTCCGCATCGCGCATCGCATACCTAGAAACCTGATATCCATCTCTGATGGCCCGTTCGAGATTTAAACTGGTTAGTTCATTCATCACGATTCACATCATCGGAGAACTTCACCACTGAACCACATATCAGGCCATATATACCTTCTAATACATAATAATCCTATAATCATAGGGCGCACGTATTGTAATATTTCCTGTAATCACAGTTCAAGGTAATCTATTACAAGCACTATGATTTATATGGGGAGCTCACTGTTGGGCCGTTGCGTACGCGCTGTGCATCCGTTTTGGGGTCAAGCGCGCACCTTCCTTTTCTGCTTGCTGCTTCTTTTTGTTCGGTCCATGCAACTCCCCGCGGATTTTTGCTTCGTTCGATATTTCCCGTTCCTGAGAGGTCTATTTTTATTTAGTTCCCATCAGGGTCTTCTACATTTTCATTCCGACAGGGCGGCATATGTTCTGGGGTGTGACAATGTGACACATTCACGCTCTCCTCCTCCTTCCGCCTTGGTTTGCTTCTTCCTCCTGTCCCTGCCCCGCAGCCTGGATACTTTTAACATATCGTTCAAATACTTCTCAACTGCCACCAGACCTCTGGGCTCAATTCGAGTTCCGATTGGGTTGCTCAGCGCTCTTGCAGCGCTCATGGGGTGAGTGGTCTTATATTGTATCATGATAGCGCGCTGCGATATCAGGCAATTGATTGAGTGTGTCACCTTTTTTAATTTTTTACCTAGCAACTGATGCTTGCTTTATGCTAGACCTCAAGCCGATATCCCTTTCTCTCACCGCTCTATCCATGAATATCAACGGAATCATGATGTACCCACCTACTCTTCCACTGCTCGCCCCTTGCACTCGACGGCCCTTTACTTCATTCTGTTCATATTTCCGCAACCAGTACCATCTGTTATCATCGTGGATACATGTATGTAGCAAGTATTGTTGGGATGATTGCCTACCTTATCACTTACTCGTTCATTTGGCTTTCACGTACATGTACTATAGAGAATGTGTATCATATGTATATGCACCGAAGTACTGAGAATTAGACCATATCTACTTAAGGCGGGCTCTAGTGACGACTATTCTTGATGCGCACAAGGATACAATCACGATGCATCTCCAAATTTTCAAAAAGGACAATTTCTCCCGTGCTACCTGCTTATTGATAATCTGCAGAGGTCTTCCGCTGATGATTCAATTACAAAGTAACTCAATTATATTATCCTACATATTTTTGGTCCACAGAAGTTTACAGAGTTGCGCAAGAGTGGTCTGGCGTTAACGCAGAAGTTCAACGGTTTTGGTTTTTGGATTTAGTTGTCGGACCGAAACTCTAAACTTGTCATTTGAGGGTAGGATTTTGCACGGAACTACAAGCAATATACCAAGATAGATCCCGATGGTCAGTAAAATCTCCAAGCATGTAGTACGCATGGCGGAAGACATTTGGTCTTTCCGTTCCGATGGTTCTGAGCCCTAAAAAGGAAACCCGGCATTTCCCGAGCATCGATCAAGGCCCATTCGTCGTCGTCGTGAACACTGTCGACGACCATGAGGAATCGGACCCTCACTAGCCTCACTAGCCTTCCTTTCACATCTTCTGTGCGCTCTAAGTACAGCATCCATGTTATGCTGTCATAATTATGGCATTGCCAGCGCCAGCTCACATTCAGCCAGTTCCAACACGACCGACGACTGGTGAGCTCAACATCCTCGAGACAGACGCCACGGCCGTGGTTGACACCACACAGTCCACCTCGGCACCGCCCTTGACTCGACTCCAGCACCAATTCAACCGACGCCGACGATAATAGGATCATCAAGTATCAATGCTTCCGTCGGTCGATATGTGTCTGCACGTGCTCGTACGTCCAGTAATATTCTGTCTTTTTGGGCGGGCTGACATACGATGGTGTATGAAAAAGCATGCAGAGCTATTTTGTGGATGCCGGATGATGTCGTGCTTGACCGACCGGAGCGGTACCCAAATTGGTAAAGGGCAAGAGCTGACCGATGGTTGTGGACGAGCGTCGTCGAGCTGGCGGAATGATCCTTGATTATGCATAGCGTAGCTGTGTCTTTTGAGTAGATATTTTTGTTCTATATGTCATTATTGTCAAATTTTTGGGATTGAAATTTTTTGTGGGTTCGAAGAAAGCCGCAGAAAACATACGAAAAAAACAGCGGGTGGAAAACATATGAAGACAATAATGAGACTCAGTGACATTAAAAAACATAAGATTACGCCTGGAAATCTTTCAGTTGCGTGTTTGACATGAGGATCTCGAAAGAAGCACTGACCAGGGGCAACTAAACGGAGCCGGTAAAGAATGAATTCCTAAACAAGAGCGAATATTGATTCAGCACCGGCTTATAGATCCCCAACAGATCTGGAAGTTAAAGCAGTAATTGACGCATCAATGCGCCCAGCACGGCGCACAGTCAACATCATCAACAATATGCTCACTGTGCCAGGCGATGAGCTCAGCTATAGTCTATCATGTAATCATAGCGCTGGTCTAGACCCACTAAAGAGCCCACTCAAATCAGCCTACAGTAAAGGTCATATAATAGATTAATCCAAGCTACAGTTACAGCGTTGTATTACAATATGGCTGCCCTGTAATCATAGGTTTTAATTTATCATCCCCCAATTCCGGGGTGCACATATGGCAGTTAGCTCGTGCGAGCTCGCCCTTATTATCAATATTGCTATTATATGTTAACGTCTCTGTATTCCTCTCGCTTTCTTTCCCAGCACGACTGTCAAGTAGACCGCAATCCAATGTATCGCTGCACATAGACCTGTAGAATTCAATGTACGCTATTGTCCTGAAATTATGACTAAAGTTTTACGCCAGTGCCTCGCTCTGCTTGGGGTGAACCAAATTCGTGATCTTGTTCCCGAATCCGCTTGTTGTGAGCTTCAGCTCTGTCTGGTACAGCTGGATTCGGCCCTTCGCTCCCCGCAATCTGGTTCCCCAGACGCTCAAGACGTGGACCTGTTTCGCATCGGGATTTCGGACTCGGACTTAGCATCCAACTTGAACACTCTCACCCTTCCAAAATTGGCCTCGAGTCCGTGTTCACCTTCAAGTTCCCAACCGCGAACCTCTCTCAGGTCCCCGTCTTTCGACAAACCACCAGAATACATGTAAAACCGTATTCTAGTGTTTCCGCAGCATTCAGTACCAAGACAACTTGGTACAAGCCCTTTCTCCTCTGCCGCGCATTTATCTTATCTAATCCTTTCGTGAAAACAGGATGCTGAGCTATGGAGAACATAGCACCTCTACAGTTGATGGAGAAGTGGGACAACGTATGCGCCTTTTCGAGTCGATGCTCATGTCGTTGAAGGTTCGCTTATTAGTTGGTACATCTATCGTTGGATATCTAATCAACATCACTCAGCCCCTCGCACCGTTTGAAGGATTATAATTGCATTCTCTCGACCATCGAGTACGTGGCGCCCTTTATATTCATTGCAATACCTAACTTTCTCTAGTGTCGCTCCTTCTGTCATCGAAGAATCCATCCACTCCAAGCGACAGTCATAATCTCTTACGATTCATGCATATTCTGGCATCTCCAGAAGCCTCGCTTTTGCGTTATACAGCCATGGGTATCTTTGCTTTCTGCCATCACTCAGCCTTGAACAGTGAGGAGGTGTCAACGACTGTCTCGCAAAAGGCCTTGGTACAGGTCAAGTCGGCGCGTTGGTGGGCAAGAAGCTCGATGCGAATGGGGAGAGTGAGGGCACAGAGGGACGATTGGTGGTTCTGGAAGAATTATTGCCGTGAACCAGAGGGTGAAAACACATCTTCGGTTATCACAAGGTAAGGTCTCCGTTCCATCCTCGCCGTTCTCGTGGACTGAAATATGAGCTCAGTTCAAGTAGCGTATCCCTCCGTCACTGGCGACGTTCAAACAACAGCTATATGTTCGGGATCAGGCGTATAGGTACTCACTAGACGCGACACCGATGTATATCTCATTCTTCCTTCTCTCTTTGCCCTAGTGGCACTGTTCCCCTCCTTCCAGCCCACTACAACACCGGCGATAGCGCAAAATATCCCTTTGCTGGATTTTTCACTTACCAATAAAGCGTTGAAATGTAAGTAGGTTCATTCGCTCTGCTTCCCGAAGCTTTATAGACCAACGAAATGTTGTAGCTCTTGGCTTCGACTTACGTTCGACTGAAGTAATATTATGCTCAGTTTTTAGCTGATGATGGAGTCCTCGTTAATTGGCGAGATATCTGTTCGGCGGGTCAGGATATCCCATTCTCGTGAGGGCCGCGCTGTGACCCCTATGAGGATCCTATGCACAAATGTGGTCGACCCGGCAGATATGGGGTGATGCCGCGTAACATGGTTCGCTCCTTGTATTCGGAACCTTCATTGCGATTGTTTTTTTGTTTTGTTTGATATTGCTCACGAGGCGAAAACATGGAGAGGATAGCACGCTCTTGTTACCTCCTTCTCAAGGTCAATACGCACAGTCGCAACTCCGATGAGCAGTAATGGAAACAGGTAGGTCGCGTATTCAGTGCGTTCACTCAAAAACGCTGACATATCCCAGTCACGGTTGCAGTATCCCCAACCAATCATGCCTTTAAGGATGCATCCAGTATCTGCTCTACTAGTGGAACATAGAACAGAAATCCTGACGCAGCTCGTGGCAGCAGAGGTATATGGTTATCTGGGTCGTACGATGGGATGTCGGCTTACTTCGATGAATCACCGCCAATCAGTGAAAATAGAAGTACGAGACAGCATTCCGGCAATTTCTTCCAAACCAAATTTAAATGCCTATCGTTCGTCAATACCTGCACAGCTTTGTGCTATCCAATACGGGAGGGATTACTAGTCGAATGCACTTCCAGGTTCCGGTAACTATGATTCATTTTCTCAGATCCCTATCCTCCAATACTGAGTACTGTAGTGCTGAGCCTGAGAATTGCTAGTATACCATAGCGCGTCGAGTTTCAAAGCGTTTAGTATCCAGCGCATCCGAAGTATTGGGTCAGGCCATAGTGTCAGAGATGGTAGAGGGTGAAAAGCAAGTGATGAGAGACGCCTTCGGACAATAACTCAATCAAACGAGCCCGCCGGTATCCCACCAACCAACGCCTCATTTATTACCGGTTCGGAATCCTGAGATTTGAATGCTAGGATTCATCTCATTTGATCTCATCACGGGTTTTCATCCCAATGGCTATGTTACGTGTATATATTGATTGATTCATCTATCTCGTAGACCACCGATGAACCGGATAGTTCCCCTCAAGCTGGGTAAGGACAGTGCACTTCTGATTTTGTATTTCTCTCCACAGCTACAAGCCGACCACTTCTTGGACCACTGCCCCTCGATATCTACTCAAGCCGCCTGTCGCCTGCAAGTGGCGCGATCCTTGAAGATGCTACTCCTTATTGTTTTGTGAGTTAATTCTCATTGTGTTACCAACGGTAACTATGTAGACTCTAAATGTTTAGGCATGTAGATTTGGCCTCCAGTTTTTCATTTCGTGCGGCTTTCGTTTTGACGACTTTTCAGGGACTGTGACTGTCGGGATACCTATAACGGTATCCTGGCATCGTGATGTGAACGATACGGCGGGCCCGTTAGGCTTCGGGCTAACAATTATAGATATAGATCATAATTTTCCAGGACCCCCCTTCTCACTGAAACAGACCGACACCACTCAACCTGACGGGACGTTCAATGTGACTTTTCCTGCGCCGGGGTGCGTCCTGACTTTGTCCTAAGTATCTTCCAATAAGTACTACCCGCTCATCACTGTCAACTGTAGAAAATACATGATTACAGCAACAGACTACGCTAGTACCTCCAAGACATTTGATGTTGCACTCGGTGACTAGTATGTCATACATAACACCATATCTGTCACACCGCATGCTTATACCCTCTTGATGCGGGATAGCACTGTACCCCCAACATCTGTGCTCTCTATGTCGGCTCCTTTCGTGTCGCAGTCCAGAGAGCCATCCGGGTCTGTGTTCGCACATTACGATACTTGGGATGTCGCTCAACATCCTTTTTACAACAGCTCCTTCACGGAATCATTACAAAGCACTGCAACTGCTCCACCGTGCGTCATCAATAAATGCAGTCTATCGAATTCATGATCATCGTAGGAAGTCACATTCGACCCATCAAAATCGCAAAACACATATCGTTATTGGTGCAGTCATAGGATCCCTGGTATCTCTGCTGCTCATCTTTGGCGGGGGTGCATTTCTCTGCATACGCCGAAGGAAACACAGGAACCGGAAAATGAAGCACCGTCTATCGCCAAACCCTAAGATAATCCATGAGCTCAATTCACATTCTCCGCCAGTTAGGAATAAAAACAGCGAAGCCATCACTCACACGCTTGCAGGTGAGATGGCGCCAAACGTAGGGAGCGGGAGCCAGGAGCCGGTCGAGGAGAGTCCAGAGGGAAATCCGACTGACGAAGAGGGAGAAAGAAGAGATAGCATTGGCACGCCTGTGCATGTCGATACTTCTGAACCACAGAGTGCGCCGCAACAGGAGGCTGCCTTGGACGTAGTGGCTGAGGTTGTGAGGTTGCGAACACAGTTTCAGCAGTTCATTGTGGAACGGGAAGCAGAGAGGGTTCAGGGAAACGCGTTGGATCCGCCACCAGCATATGTGTAAAGGGAATTTATGAAAGGATTACATTTCCGTTGCGATGTATCGTTAATCTACAGGTTACAGTTGGCACTTTGGCCTTGGATAGTCTATGAAATTCGAGGACTGACTTCGCTTGATGAAGAATTCCGTGAAGATGAAGTCTCTCTATAAATCAAGTCAGATTTATAACGATGCAAGGATGTCGAAGTTCAATGTCTATCTCGAATGTATCTTCGCACGAGTTTGAATGATGTAACTTCGGACCGTGCCATATATACGAGGAGACGGGACTATCAAATCATCTCTCGTTTTATACCAGTAAATGTCTCAGAGTCATGTAATCCAATAAGAGATAAAATATTCTCGATACATCCCAGGGCTTATGCGATATAACAGCAGTGTGCAGGGAGCGAGACTAAACCAGTGAAGTCAGAGTAAAATGAATCTTAGCCGCATTTCGAGGAGGTATTACCGCCTTTCACTGGAAGGACCACCATTGAAAGTCGTCCTATTAGCAGCATCAATATGGCGAGCTCACGATTGGCAAGCGTCTAGCAAGCAGTTTCTCTTTGTCAATGATAAAGAAACCTAAATAAGAATAACATGTACAGATCCAGCATCGCCTCATCCATCATTATGGGCCAGTTTCTGCGGGTACAAATGTGTTCGCCGATGGGTAAATCCAAACATTATACTCGGTTAGGACCTTTTTAGAACATAGTTATATAAACTAGGGCTCAAAATACGGAAAGATACTAGCCAGCTTCTAGCTCATCTCCGTCGGTGGATCTCGGAATTTTCGTTGTATTGTAGACTCTAAACCTGCCGAAAATGCGTGTTAGACAACAGTCACAAGAACAGAAATTCTTTCCTACCTCGCTGCCTGGAGCGTGACATTGGCTTCGTGGGGTTTCAGTGTCGGAAACATCGAGGTCATCGTCGAAGCAACAATGGATGAAAAGTCAGCAGAACGAACTGCATACATACACTACATAAAGATTGTTTCGTATCGCGTGCATGATGTTTGTTCTGCAGAGCTCGAACTTCTGAGTATGTCCTTCGTTCTTCATGAGTAGAAAAAAAAACTTAACAAGCAGCTCACCTCACTCGCCGGATAGCCATACATATAGTCAAAACAGAGGCTGCTGAGAACAAAAAAGCGACGGTCCGACTCGGATGAGAGGGTGATGACTAGACTTCACACTGAGAGCCTTGCATGTTAGGCGTACTTATGTTTGATGTTCAAGCGTTCAAGCTTTCTTTGTCTATTCAAACAAAAAATAAGAAGCAAAATTGGCAAGAAACTGGAAAGAAACGAGAATTCGGCGAATTCAATTCAATTCAATTCGAAATTAGCACAGAGGCAGTCATGTGATATATCAGCGAGATCGGCCCGAGTCCCGGGGATTATGGCCAGTCCCCCTACAAGTAACGAGCCAGTCTTCCTGTTTCCCAGGCTCACTTTCCCTTAACCCTCTATCATTTTTTAAAATGCTACAGCTATGGATCAATATATGCGATCAGGCATCGGGCAAATGACTAAAGGGTCGTATACAAAATGAATGAAAACTTACGAGTGTGGGGACGGCAAAAGCGACGACCTATCTACGAAGAAGAGGAGGATGTTCTCGCCACCGATGGCTCCAGTCTGGGAAACGCCTGGCTGTGCGTGATTTGGCTATACCGTGACCTATATATAAATGGGGCAGTGTCTTGTGACAGCATTCATCATCAAATTCACGTCAAATCATGCTGTATGGGCGCTTAACCAATCTTTGCTTCCTCCGCCGGCGATCTTAATAACAATGCCTACAAACACGTCACGGAAACCTCGCCATGGCTCCAAAACAATACCAGCTTCAATACAGATCGCACACATCGTTAAAGGGCTTGGCGACATGGTGCCAATTGTTGGGGGTTTTGTAAGAGGTATTGCTGAGACTGCGAGCGTGCTCTTTGAAAACTTGGAGGTGAGCGCCATATCACATCTTCTGATACGCCTTCCCGATCATATTCTGACAGCAATCTAAAAATAACAAAGAAGATATGCAAGACCTCGCAGAGGAGATCATAGAAATCGTGAAGCTCATTCACGACGCTGGTATTCAGGCATCTGCGACTCCCGAGGGAATCAAATATACTTCAAGCTTACAAACGGCCTGCTTAGAGTTCCAAGAGTCATTGCCACCTCCCTTATGATTCAATAGCTGTTCTGATATTCTTCTGTAGATATCTATCCGATGTCTTGACACAAGTGAACGAAGTCAGCCGTAAAAACGGTGGTGTTCGAGGCAAAATCATGGACGTCTTGGCCTCTCGAGACATAAAAGAGGACATCGGTCGTCACCGAAAGGCAGTGAATGACGCTAGGAAAAACTTTGACGTTGAGCCTTCTCTTTATCGTCAGGAATAGTTCGCTGATGCCCCCGTTCAAAAGAGTCAGTTATCATTGAATATATTGCAAGTATCATTGAAGACGCTGCAAGTAGTAACGAGCAATACTGGTACTATCTCCCGCGTTGATGAACAATTATCGCCACTCCGATCGACCCCGGCGATGACTGTCCCAGCTAAACTGGCCACGAATACTACCCGGAGCCCTGTTCACCGCGAAACACAGATAACAGGGCCGTCCTACACGGTGCCTGGGGGTACCGATCCAGCGGAAGAATTCGAAGAGCTGAACTCCGGCGCATCCTTCGGCTACTATGTCAAGCTATGCAAAGAAAGGCTTTTGCAGCTGCATACCTTCAATGACACCGCGCCATTGCTGCACGCTCCTTATATGGTCGCTTGGCACCAGAGTCGTCGTGTCAGGATGATTCGCTTCTCAGAAGTTGGGCCTGCACGGGCAGTTTATAACGCTGTCTCAACCAAGTGGGCTAAAATACTTATGGACAGACAACGGTCTCAGGTATGCTTTTTAATTATAAAGCCATTTTCGTGCTGACACGTCTACTTGGAAGGAATTGCTCTCTCATGGTGGTGGTCGATGGATCGAGCAATGCAAGGAAGAGGTCCTCCGGCGGCCTCTATTCCAAGACTCTATTTCACCATCGCATAGCTGGCCTTACATCGTTGCGTTTCACCACCAAGACCGCGTTAGAATGATTGGCCTCTCCATAGAGGGATGTGCTCGAGTGGTTTACGACGCGATCTCCACAAAATTCGCAAAGATCCTCATGGATACACGACGTTCCGAGGTGGGCTTTTCAGCGTGTGAGTTGCTGCGATAAGTACTCATCGAGAATGACCGCTAGGTGTTGGCGTCTTATGGGATCAGTAACTATACCAAGGAATGTAGGGAAGAGGTCCGCCGGCTCGATGCACTCCAGAGTGCTACCCCGTTGCAGAGCGCGTCTTACATCGTCGCTTTCCATCAGAATACCCGTGTCAGGATGCTTGGCTTCTCTGAGGAACGAGCTGCGCGTGCTGTGTATGGGGCTGTCTCTATCCATTGGGCCAAGGTTCTCATGGATAGGCGGAATTCTGGGGTGAGTTTCTCGGCGGCTTTTTGTTGAGATGTCGCTAATCAGGTAGAAGTCATTGGCGTCGCATGGGTACGCGCACTATGTCCAGCAGTGCGAAGAAGAGGTCCTTCGATATGACTTCCATGAACCAACTCAATAATATTCGAATGTTAATAATTCCTTTGAGCAAATGTACTAAAAGTGAGATGGCTAAATAATTACTGATGTTCGAAAACCGTGATGACTTCAAGGTAAACCTATTAAACTCGAAGCGGAAGTCAGAAAAAGGGTTTCGGAAAACATTCATTGCCAAAGACGGGATCGAACCCAGCAGCAGCTGTACTTAATGGACCGACTGAACGAGTCGGCCACATGTTGAGTAGAATAGAAAAATGTCCTATGCTTGGGGGCAGAGTTTTCCGTTGACGTTTTAAAGCCTTGTCGACGGAAAATCTATTCTTTTGATGCTGCAGAGCAAGGCACCTAGTAGATATGTAACAAAAGTCAGCAGGACGCGCGCGACGGGGACAGACGGGAGGTTCATGGGATGTCTTGACCCTTGGGGGAAAAGAAAGAAAGAAAAGAAACAGGTACAACCAGTCTTCAAGGACCAACGTGGGGATCGAACCAGCGAAGACCCGTACTATAACACCTAACCTACTGGGCTGGCGCACTATCAGTCGGAAAATAATAAATTGGTCTAGATCTCATAATTCATTCCCCTCAGAACACCGAGTTCGAGTCCAAGTACCTTCCATCTCGAGTCAAACACATCATTTATCGTCCATCTCGGCTGGTGTCGCCACGAATACACGCGGCTTTAGCACTTATCAGACTCAAGCTTAAGAGCAAGGATCGGAGCCTCCGTCACCTTTCAGCCTGAAGGAGCGGTATGTCATGGGCGGAAACCTTCCTCTGATATATGTTTGGTATAACTTGAACGCGAAGCTCTGGCCTGAATGACGGCCAACGTGGGGAACCGAACCCGTCCTATGACGCCTAACCTGGTGTTTATATTTTACAGTTCCCGCTCCGATATCCATCTCATGCCAGTGACAACGACGAGGAGAGTCGAAGCCCGTTTCGCGGAGGCACCTTACTGGTAAAAAAGAACGAAGATCGCCCTTATGCCACAGAAGTTATCGTCAATGCTGGGATCTGAACCTTCAGCGCGACACGAAACCAATATGGACAAGTAATACTTCTCACAGAAACATAGAGAAGAAGATAGTTCTCAATTACGGGACGCCAAAGGTACAGGCAGGATGGAGTAACAAGACGAGAGACACGATCACTGCGGGTCGATTAATGTGTAAGAACGCCGGAGACAGTTGCGTGGGAGATGAACAATAGATCCTTTTGTTTTTGGAGACAGGGAAGGCTCATAGGAACCTTCAGCTTTGGTGAACAATACCATGGGATCAGCGCGTGGAAATGAGAACACGGATAAGCGCACCACGTCACGGCAGGATGTGAAATCAAGGATTGGGCGTGCCGGCCATACTCTCTCCCACCCATTGTTGGCGAATGCATCAGTGGGCGCGAATTCACCCCGTCCATCCAACTCAGAGTCCCATATCCCCGGTTGTTTCCGTACCCATCCCGACAATCCAAATTGAGTCACCTCCCGTAATCGTCAAAGCGGCATTAATCACTGTCCTGACCTCGCTTTATCTTGTCGAGATTAGTACATGAAGATCCAGTGTACGAAAGCGGTCAACCAATACAATGGCGGATATGGCATAAAGGCTAACGTTGTCGCGTAACAAGGAATCTCGAGGTTCGATTCCTTGCATCCGGATTCATCGTCACTGGGATTTTTGATGCTGCTCACAAAGCGAAGACGTGGAAAGGGCTAGCACGCCCTTGGAAATTTCCATAAGAATGATCGCAGCTCGAAGCGACAGCGATAGAAAGAGGTAGGGTTCGTATTCAGCGCGATTACATAAACAAATACGGACATATCCCATCCACGGATGCGGCGTCAACATATCATGCCTTCAAGGAAGCATACAGTCTCTGCTCCGCTGATTAAACATGACACAAAGAGCCTGACGCGACTCTTGGAAGCAGTCGTAGGTCATATCATACGGCGTGATGATGGTGTACTTTGATGAAGCAGCGAGAAAGCAAGTACGAGACGACGTTCCGGTAATCTCTCCCGAACTGAACATCTGGTATATGCGCACACTGAAAACGAGCAGCTGCAGTGTTGGCCTTAACCTGCGCTTGAATAGAAGAAACAAAACAATCAACACACGGGAGCTGAATATGACAGAGACCTACATCACCCGACTGTCAGGTAACGACGGCGATGCTGCCGATGCTGTAATGACCAGTTCTACCAGCACGAGAGCTTAGCATAAAAAGCAGGCCAAGAAGGAGAGGGCGTACTTTATTCTCCTCCTCATAGTCCTCCAGAGAAATGCAGCATCCTGGCCACGGAACGGAATCCTAGAAAGGGAAGGCTGTCTCCGGATGGTCTGGTCAGTTCACAGGAGCCGGCAGAGGTAGGATAAGGTGCACCTGCATCCTGGATCTCATACTGGTATCGTTCCGATATGAATTGGAGCCGCGACCAATAGAGGCACATTGGAGGATCCGAGCAGAGAATATGCCGCTCCCGTTGTTCGAGAAGAGGGTTTGCAGTACAGCTGACCGTATGCTCACGGCGACGTCTCCTCCGAATCGTATCAAGGTGTACAAGTCCGGATTTGAAAGAGTTGTGCAATGAGGCGCAGACATTGTTGCATCTCCGCGGTATGGTAGGAGGGCAGCGTCCTTCAGTACTTGACGCTGCAAAGCGACACAACCAGCGACATAGCCAATGCAATATCCTGCGCCCTGGAACGACCGTGGTGCGCCATCCCGCGAGTGGCTATCGTTTGTCAATACCTGCATGGCTATGAGCTATCTGTTGAGAGAAGTTTCACTAGTCGAACACACCGCTAATTGTAACTCATTTTCTGTATCCTCCAACACTGAGCACTTGAGGTCGGAGGATTACTACCACAGCGTGTCAAACATCATGCATCATGCATCAAACATCAATGTATCAAGTCTTGAGGCACTGAGAAGGTCGCGGTTATGGAGTCGAGACAGACCATGTAGAGGGTGAAGAGAGACGCCTTCGAACAATAACACATTCAAACAATGAATACTGGGGCGGGCCGTTGGGCCGGAGCACGCTCTGAACTTGGTCTCTCATAGACAGACGTTACATACATGAGGCTGAGGTTGTACTGAGGCCTAGGCTTAATAGCACTTAACTCAGTATTCAATGCTGTCAACTGTTGCTACCCGAACTCAGTCGAGAAGCGGTCGTAGGTATACATCACGCCAGATCCATGCAAGCAGACGAGAAAAGGTGCTGGTCAGTCTATTGTCTGATGCCGCGCACGAAGAGGCACGTTGACTTGGACCTTGTTATTACAATTTGGTGCCGGACTTCACACAAGCTTCACGCTTGATATCCTGGTACTAGAACCTATATGCATATACTACTGTCTAATTATACTTTGACCGAAGAAAACATACGCATGGCCCTTGAGTTTCGAGTTCAAGTCTAAGCAACGAATATGCGGGTCAGTCTTGCTCATTGACCATATCCCGCCATTGAATGGCTTCTTTGTTACTTTGTCTAAATCCTGATATATGAATGCTCAGCCGATCAATACTTATTCATCTCATCACGGGTTTTTATCTCAATAGCGGTGTATTCATCCATCTCCTAGACCACTGATAGATCGAATGTTTCACCTCAAAGTGGTAACGGAGGTACTACACTTATGACATCTGTCATTCTCTCCACGGCTACGAGCCTTGCCCTTCTTAGATTACTGCTCCTCACTATCTTAAGGCTCCCAGCGAGGCAATCCTTGAAAATGCTACTCCTTATTATTTTGTGAGTTAATTCACACTATGACATTTTAATATGTAGACGTTAAAGGCTTATGCCTGTAGATCCTGCCTCAACTTTACCATTTCCCGTGGATTTCGTTTCGAAAACTTTACAGGAACCTTGGCTGTCGGGATACCTATAACACTATCCTGGCATCGCGATGTGAACGAGACAAACCAGATAGATTTTTTTCTCGTAAACATGACGTATCCTTTTACTTTTTTCCCTCCAACAACCCAATTATTCCCGTCAACCGACATTACCCAATCTTACGGGACGCTCAATGTGACTTTTCCTGGATCGGGGTGCGTCCCGAGTGTCTTTCCAATAAATATTCACTTATCCTTTGCTGATCATAGAGGTTACCTCGTTGAAGGAAGGAATCAAACCAGTGACATAGTAGCTGATACCCGAATATTCAATGTTTCTCGCTTAGAGAACGGTGGCAGTGACAATAGTACGATACAGTCGTCGTATGTAGAATGTCATTCATAGACTGTCATACTGGATGCTTATATTCTGTTGGTGTGGGATAGCTTTGTACCCTCGTCTACCGTGACTCCATCGGCCTCTTCTGTGTTGGAGTCCGGAGAGCCATCCAGGTCCGTATTCACACATTAGGGCACTTGGTATGGTGCTCAAGATCCATGCTCCGACAGTTCTTTCACAGAATCAGTACGAAGCACTGCAACTGCCCCACCGTGCGTCATCCATGAACACAGTCAATCAATCTCATTATTATCGTAGAATGTCAGATTCGACCCATCGAACTGGTAAAACTTTCATCATTATTGGCACAGTAATAGGATCTCTACTGCTCTTTGGAGGCGGGATATTTCTCTTCATACGCAAGCGGAGACACCGGAACCGGAACTTGAAGCACCGTCTATCTCCCAACTTTAAGATAATACCTGAGCAAAATTCGCATTCTCCGCCAGTTGGAAATAAGACCCGCGAAACCATCTCTCCCATGTTAGTGGGCGAGATGACGCCAAATGAAGGGGACAGGAGCCAGGATACAGTCGAACAGAATCCAGAGGGAGATCCGGTTGAAGACGAGGGAGAAAGGAGGAATAGCATCAGCACGCCTGTGCATGTCGATACTTCTGAGCCCCAGAGTCCACGAGAAGAGAGTCCGCAAGCTCCCTTGGATGATGTAGGGGCTGAGGTTTTGAGGTTGAGGGACCAGGTTCAGCGGTTGGTCGACCGGGTTCAGGGAAATGTGTTCGATCCCCCGCCAGCATATGCATAAAAGACGTTTCGGAACAGATTCTATTTTGTTAGGATGTAGTGTTAATTTATTATCGTAGGAAGTCGAATTCGACCCCTCGAAATCGTCAAACATCCGAGTGATAAGATCTCTGGTGACCCTGTTGCTTATCTTTGGAGGCGGTACATTGCTGTTCATACACAAGCAGAGACACCGGAATCGTAACTTGAAGCACCGTCTATCGTCCAACCCCGAAGATAATACTTGGGCTAAATTTGCGTTCTCTGCCGGTTGGAAGTAAGAACAGCGAAACTATCTCTCCCATGTTAGCGGGTGAGACCACCCCAGACGTAGGTGGCGGGAGTCAGAGCCGGTCGTGGGAAATCCGACTGAAGATGAACGAGAGGGGAGAAATAGCATTGGCACGCCTTGGATGTCGACACTTCTCACCGCCAGAGTACACGTGAAGAGGTCCACAAGCTACCTTGGACGATGTGGGAACTGAGGTTTGAGGTTGAGGGACCAGGTTCAGCGGTTGGTTGAGCTGGTTGGGCAATGTGTTCAATCCGCCGCCAGCATATGCGCAAAGGAAAATTCTGAAGGGATTCTATTTTTCTTGGGACGTACTAGCGTTAATCTGCAGGTCAGCGGAACGAAGGGAAGTAGGTAGTGCACACTGACATACCTTCCTATCCATGAGGTCCATATGCACGAGGGAAGAAACGATGTACAGAACACATACAGAGCACGAGATTGGTTCCGCAAGGTTCGGTTTTGTTTCTGAAAATATTGAGTGTTCTGACTAGGAAACGAGTTAAGTTTGCACGAGAAATATCTTAAAAAGCAGGTCATATCGCTCTACGTATGATAATCGAGGAATCAAAACGTAACGAAGCTTGCTGAGAACACTGTGAGACAAGTTAATTTGAAGCAATGCGATAACAGGAAGAAATTTTGAAGAAAACGCGAAGGCCTGGAAAAGGGTGAGACTTACACTGCATGTAAAATTGTTTCAAAGCGAGCATTTCAAATCTTCAATGTTGTTAACGTTTATCCGTCTGCCGGAACTGGCAAGAAATGGCGGGGAAATCCAAATCGACGATGCGTGCACGTGATACACAATGGAAATCGGCCCGAGCTCCTGGCTTGACATCTCCAACGACCACGAACACCATCAATCTTCCTGTTTTCCTTTTCCATCAACCATTCTCTCAACGTATGTCATTAGGAGTCGGACAAATATCGAAGCGGACCATATACTAGATAAACGGACTCTGTCGACTGACTCGACTCTGGAGACACCGAGAACGATGACCTACGTTACCGGACAACGAAGAGGGTGTCACACTGGCGATGGCGGCATTATGATCACCTCTCGACAGGTATAAAAGACGCGTAACCATCGAAAAGCATACTTCTTTCCATCCATCATGTCCGGGTGACGTCTTGCCAATCCTCTCAGTCAATGCTCTTCACCGTCATCGTCATCGTCTCGCTTTGGCCACTTTTGTCATAGACCGATGCCGTCAACTACACACTTCTCACCACCGGCAGCACAGGGCTACATTGTTCTTCATGTCTTCTCGGCAATTAGTATCCTTCCCGCTTTATGAATCAAAAGGCCGCCTTTTCGGCTCTGTCTATCGCTCTCCTCGACACTAAGGAGATGCGAGTCTTTGCTATGCTATGTTGTCGCTGCGCATCGAGAAGAATCCTCACCTATTATTCACTGAAGACGGAGGGAGACCTACATCTATAAGGAGCAAACAGCCTCACGGTAAGGACTTTCGTTAACAATGGCGCGCCCTTTGAGCTGACTCTGAGATTCTAGCGGCAGCAAGATGTTCTTCAGTTCACTAGACAGTAGACACCCTAAAGCCACTGAAAGAGGCACCCTGTGTATGCGCACGGCTGCGGCTGCTCATAGGTGGTAATATGCCCAATTAGCTCATAAGTTGGTTGGCAGTCATGCTTGTCGTGTTACTATTCCAGTGAGTGAACCTCTCTCTTGCATCGTTCCAAATTCAATGGCTGATCCAGGTAGGAGACATCGGCCCGGTGTTATTTCAAGTTCGCATGGACGTCAAAATAAGAACGAGCAAAGCGTCTTTTCTGCCAACGTCATCCTCTCCCGCATTACTGGTCTCCTCCCCGCTTAAATATCTATTCCTTTCGCGAAAACGGTGTGCAGGCCTATGGAGAACATCGTACCTCTCCGTCTAGTCGAGGAACGAGGCGATGTAAACCTGTTTTTCAACGTTTATTTTTCGATGCTTACGTCGTTGAAGGTCGACCTATTACTCTGTAAATCTACCATTGGACCCAGGTCTCTGATCTGCATTACTACAATCCTTCTCGCACCATTTGAAGGATCATAATCGTGTTGTCTTGAATGTCGAGTATGCGCCGCTCTTTATGTCCATTACAATGCCTGACTTGTCCTAGTCTCACTTCTTCTTTCATCAAGGAATCCATTTCACTCAAAGCGTCTGTCATAGTTTTGTACCACCCACAGGTATTCCGGGTCTCGGCGGTCTCGGAAGTTCTCCAACCGCTACAAGCCGTTGTGCAGCCGAAGGTAACTCTGCCTTCTCACATTATTCGGCGCTGGACTCTGTGTGGGGAGGTGTGAACGATTGGCTAGCAAAAGGACTTGCTGAAGGACAGGTCGGCGTGTTGGTTAGCGAGAAGCTCGATGCGGATGGGAAGAGCGAGGGCGCAGAGGGATGATTGGTGGTTCTGGATGGACCGCTGCCGGTGAACCAGCTCATGGATAGTGTGAAAACACATCTTGGCTTGTCGCAGTGTAATATCTCTGTTCTTTTTCGCTATTCTCGTGGACTGATGTATGCGCGCAGCTCGAGTAGCGTATGTGCGGATCTACTCGTTGGACGTGACGCTGATGTGTATCTCAATGGAGACATGTCCGATGTTGGTATGTCTCCTTTATGTGTTGACAGTGTACTGAAACCTCGTTAATAGCATGAGGCATTGGCGTTAGCTGCTTCTGGAAAGCACGTCCTTTTGGTATGTGTCGATGAAAATGAAGGTCGCGTTGATTGATTTCTTCTAGGCAGTCATACGAACACCGAACGCTATTTCCTCCATTCTGGATGAACGACTTCGGCGGGAGACCCAGGTTCACGAGCCTGAAACCGTCGTGAGCCAGGAAGATGCGCAAATGTTGCTCCCGAACCGCGTAATGGAGGAAGTGGAGAGGGGCGTGTTTGTGCATGTGTCATACAAGCACGGTCAGCCTCGTCTTCGTTCCCGATAGTGGCATAACGGCGGATAGATGCAGGTACCATAATGACTTCAAGACGCATTAATATAGCTGGGAAGATAAGAAAATCACGTCTTCGCCATCACACTGCCATAGTCGGGATCGGACCCAGCGACGGCTCTATTGTACCGACTGGACTTGCGGGCCTCATGCTGTATCAAATACGTAAATGCCTTATTGTTCGGGGTAAAGTTTCACGTCGATGTTTTTAACCCTTGCAGGAATTCTTTTGATGTCGCACAAGAAGACACGAAGTAGATTTTTTCCCGATTGATCGAAAACAATCCGGGACCGATCGCGTGACAACGAAAGTAGTCTCGGAGGAGGCCGAAGGGATTATGAAGATGAAGATGAACCTAGCGCAGTAAGCGAACATCAACTACATGTTCGGGTCCTATTAGAACGTCGGTCTAACAAACCGACTAACACTGCTGGGGTGGATCGGTAATTCCGAGGGGTCAAATACTTTGTTGTATTTTAGTCCGTTTTTTATTCGCAAATCCAACTAAGGAAAGATTGTGTCAACTCCTATAAGGTTTTGGAAAGAACTTTACCGAAGAGGTTTTGTGGTGAAAATCCAGCTTAAAAACGGTACGTATTTTGATCTGTATTTGGGATGGCGTATTTGCGTAATAAATACGCGCCAAAATACCATCGGTATTTTGCGGATGGGGATTTGGAGTACAAAGACCAATCAAAAGCCGGCAGGTTTTGCATCGGTCTTTGTGCTAGGATTACATAAGGGATTTGGGAACTAAATACCGATGCAAATACTCCTTCCTTTGTCTGTTGGCTGACATAGGTATTTGGTCTGGTATTTGGAACCCAAATCCCTTATGTAATCCTAGCACAAAGACCGATGCAAAACCTGCCGGCTTTTGATTGGTCTTTGTACTCCAAATCCCCATCCGCAAAATACCGATGGTATTTTGGCGCGTATTTATTACGCAAATACGCCATCCCAAATACAGATCAAAATACGTACCGTTTTTAAGCTGGATTTTCACCACAAAACCTCTTCGGTAAAGTTCTTTCCAAAACCTTATAGGAGTTGACACAATCTTTCCTTAGTTGGATTTGCGAATAAAAAACGGACTAAAATACAACAAAGTATTTGACCCCTCGGAATTACCGATCCACCCCAGCAGTGTAATCAACGTCCGTCAGTCCTTTATACATATACTTTGAGATACGGCGGTCTTCCGGAGCAGGGGTCGCCCTCCAGGCGAATGCCAGCATAGCTTTTAAAAAAACATTGTCAATCCTGAGTCTAAAGGCCAGCGTGGGTATCGAACCGGCGAAGAAATATCTGAGCTTGTGTTCGGTTTATACGGTTTACTATCCAATATTCATCGAATTGACAACCACGCTACGATGAGAATCAGATGAGTGGAAGCGCGCCTCACCGTAGTCACACCACAGAAGTTATTGTCAATGTTGGGATGGAGCCCTTCGGGGGACAACCAATTTGGGCAAGTAATACTCTCCCCGAGAAATTTTTGAGACGCTGGGAGCGTTGGGTGCAGCCCGCATCCCGATAGTCCCGTGCATGTTCGGGCAGCCTTTCCGTAGTTCTCCGGTTGTTCGTAGCTTACCTTGCACTATCACATCCATTTGCCTAGCGAACCCCGCGATACGGTTCCAACGCAGACAGTCCTCGATCAGGTAACGCCAAAGGAATAGGGAGACGAGAGACGGGGTCAATCCATAAGCACTATCGCAGCACAAAGTAACGGTAATAGAATCGGGTAGGGTTCATGTTTTCAGGTCGGTTACATAAACAAATGCGGACATATCCTAGCCACGGTTGCAGCGTCAACTAATCCTGCATTCAAGGATGTATCTGGTCTTCCTCTGCTGGGAGGACACGTAAGAAATAGTCTTACGCTACCTGTGGAACCGGAATCGTAATGTTGCATCATTTCAATGTACGGTCAGAGCCGCGACCAATAGAGGCGTATCAGAGGATTCGGGCAAAGAAGGATTGCAGTAGAGCTGACTTTATGCGCATGGCGATGTCCCCTCTGAATCATGTCGAGGCGTACACGTCCGGATTTGAAAGAGTTCTGTTACTAGTAACTAGACGTAGAAGTTGTTCCATCTTGGCGGTAAGGTAACCGGCAGCTTCCTTGCATTTACGGCTCAACTGACGAGATGGCCAGTGAAACATCCTTTGCCAATACCTGCACGGCTGTGGGCTATCTGACAAGAGCGGAATCGCAGTCGAGCGCACCTCTAACTGTGATAGGCAGTTTCTCCATCCTCCAACACTGCTGGGACTCATAAAGCTATCGTGGCGCATCGCATTTCGCGACATTTATCTTCCTACACGTTTGCGGTCATCGAATAGGGTCATGTGTGTCGGGGATGGTAGGGGTGAAATGAGAAGTCTTCGGAAAATAGAGCGCGTTCTCACTAATGTCACCGTCAAAATTCAGTCGGAGAAGCTGTGGTGAAAGACATGATATTACATCGACCCAGGGGAAGCGAAGCAGATGACGAAAGATGCTGGTCCGTCTGTCAACCGTCTGTTATGATCTATCTGATGCTGACCTGGTGCCTTATTTTTAGAATTCAGGCGCAGGACTCCGTGCTCGATATCATAGTATTCGATACTGCATCCAGGACATGTCTAGCCCTACTTTTGTTAAAAAACATATACATCACCCTTAGAGCTTAAGCTCGAGTTCAACTTTCAAGTCAGATCAATGAATCTGCGGCCAGTCTTCGGCATTCACTGTACGATTGTATCCTAACAACAAAAATCATCTTGTTGCCTGTTCTGAATCCTGATTATTGAATGCTGGATTTTATCTCATCACGAGGTTTTCTCTGAATGGCGGTGGTGACAGATCTGATGTTTCCCCTTAAGCTGGACACAGGTATAGCGCACTTATAATGTCCTTCCTTCTCTCCAAGACTACGAGCCTTTCACTTCTTAGACTGCTGCTCCACGATATCTCCTCGAGGTGACTCTTTTGAAGATGCTGCGCCTTATTCTTCTGCAAGTCAATTCTCCCTATGTTAATATGTAGTAGACGCTAAAGATTTACGACTGTAGATCTTGCCTTCACTTTCCCATTTCTCACGGATTTCGTTTTGGCAACTTTACGAGTACTGTGACTGTCGGGATACCTATAACACTATCGTGGCATCGAGATGTAAATGATACAAGTCAAATCGAGTTCACGATACTACCATACAGTGACTTACCACTTGGTCCTGAATCTGGGTTTTCCGCCTCAGCAACTGACACTAGTCAACTTAACGGGACGGTCAATGTGACTTTTCCTAGACCGGCTGGGTGTGTCCCTAGCATCTTCCAATAAATAATTCCTACTCACCACTTTTCAACTGTAGAAAATATGCAATCGAAGGAGTGGATCAAAGTGGCGTTGTTTCCACCAGCCAGATATTCGATGTTACAGACAATAACAACACCAGTGCCAGTAGTTCTGAGGTAGTATTGTCGTCAACGTACGTAACATCATATTCTTCCACCATCATACCGCATGCTTATACTCTCTTAATATGGTCTAGAGCTGTACAGTCGGGATCTACGAGAGACTCAGAGTCATACAGGTGAGTATTTGCACATCGTGGCACTCGCAGATGCCGCTCAATGCCGTTATTCCAAAAGCACCTCTGCTAAGTCAGTACAAAGTACTGCAACCACCCCACCGTGCGTTATCCATCTACGCGGTCAACGGAACTCATGATTATCGTAGGAGTTCAAATTCGATCCATCAAAATCATAAAACACCCATCATTATTGGTGGAGTAATAGGATCCCTAGTGTCCCTGCTGCTCGTCTTCGGAGGCTGTGCATTCCTCTTCATACGGAAGCGGAGACGCCGGAACCGGAACTCGAAGCACCGTCTATCGACCAACCTTAATATAACACAAGAGCTAAATTCGCATTCTCCGCCAGTTGGAAATAAGAACGGCGAAACCATCACTCCCATGCTGGCAGGCGGGGTGGCTCCAGACTTGGGGGACAGAAGCCAGGAGATAGTCGAGCAGAATCCGGAGGGAAATCCGACTGAAGATGAGGGAGAAAGGAGAAATAGCATTAGCTCGCCTGTGCATGTCGATATTTCTGAGCCCGAGGGTGCGCCGCAACAGGGGGGTCCGCGGGCTTCCTTGGGTGACGTAGTGGCTGAGGTTGTGAGGTTGAGGACCCAGTTTCAGCAGTTTGTTGTGGAACGGGAAGCAGAGAGAGTTCACGGAAATGAGTTGGATCCGCCGCCAGCATATGCATGAAGAAATTACGGGGAGATGGAGTTAGCGAATCAGTCGCTCAATCTGATATCAGTAAACATGTTGAGGTACAGTGTAACAAGAGAACTAGTAAACGGACCCGATGACGGACACGCAGACTTGGATCCAAACGAATCTGGCAGATGCAAGCGGCAGGTCATTGTGGACAGACTCTAGACAAACGAGATAGTTTGCATACCAAAAGCGAATACGAGGGATACACCTACGTCGCCGGATGCTTAAGACGATAAGGTTCGCGCCAATCTCAAAAGTTCCAAGTTCTTCCAGTGCAGAATGCTTAGTTCTCATCATATTACGGAGAGTGCAAGCCCACCTTTCCCATCTGATTCTGTGACTATTACATCCGTCATAAAATCCAGCGAAATACGGGCGCAAAATCTTGCGGTATCTTTGGGCTCAGAAAGATCACGGTCCTCCGCCACCCTATTGTCATACGAAAGAACATTGGCCTTCACATGCCACGCGAAGATTCAAGATGACCGGGTTTCACGGTGTTGGTCACTTTCAGCGGTGATCGAGCTAAGGAAGACATGTTGTTATTAGTTAATGGAAGAGTCCATACCGATAGATGTCTTTGCTGTCAGAAAATATCCTTATCGAGGGCAGAACAGGGAAAAGGATGAGGGGCAGAGATGACCTTACGACGAACGTCACTGTTCAGATTGGCCCGGCAAATACCGATGTTGATGTGTCCACACGTGCAGGACAAATATAGAACTCGGCCCCGAACCACCACTGCCAATGAGCGCCCACAGCACGGAAGTCGAGAACAAGAAATCCAGTCCGATACCCTCGCCTGTGCCAGTTATTCGCATCTCAACGCAGTGCTTTTCCCATCCTTTCACAATAAATGGCTATGACTCCGGACGCCTACACTCCTTTCGCATCGGTGAAAAACGACCATCGAGCCTTGCTAACCCCAACGTTCCGGCGCACTGATTGTGTCTGTCCGAGTCACCCGTTGTTCACGATGAATCACAGAAGATAAATCTTTTTCTGTCACTGATAAATATCTCAATGTTGCGCGCGTCCAGCAGTTTGTCCCCCCCTCTCTCTATGACTTATTCCTCAGCCTTCAACCTTCTAACTGTGCCCAAGGAAAATATCGCCACAGAAAATCAGCGAGGACTAGAAACCTTCCAACTAGGCGTCTGGAATGTGTCACTCCTAAAACGTGCTCCGTTAAATTTCGGAAAGCAATTTTTGGCCTTTAAAGAGGCATTCGGGTATTTTAAGCGTCTGGCCATCGATGTATACACCCTCAAACCCATGCTAGCGACGTTTTTCATACTCAACGAACTATGGTCTGGAGTCCAAACCGCTCTACTATTATACTTGTCTAGTCAAATACTTCGAATTGTAAGCGTCTCTCCTTTTCTCTGCTTTATTTACTGTACATATGCGATATTCTGTAGATCGAAACAGGTTTGATCCAGGGTTCCCCAGAGACTGGCGCCATTCTCAAGGCTGTCGCCGTGCGGATTTTCTTCGTCGTATTTACAGCAATACTTCACTGGAAAGGTGAATTCAAAGTTCGTCTCATTTATGTATTGCTGATGCAGCGATTATTGTAGCGAACGTGTTCTTCCAACACTGAAGACGCGCATAATGACTCATCTCGAGCTATATTTTATGCAGGGTAAGCCGCCATGCTGCGTCCATCTGACCGAGTCTAATCTCATATCTAGCTCAACTAAGGATAGACCTTCCTACTTCGCAAGGTAAGCCCAATCCGCCTATGGCTAATCTTGACTTGCTAAAGCATTCCATTCTAAGAATCGCGCAGCAAAGTTCGAGCCACCTCTAACGATGCATGGACATCTTTCGAGGGGATCGGTTGAATTTCTGTACAGTGTAATGAAAGCACTGAGCCAACTTGTACTTATCGTCCAAGTTTTCTCGATCTACTGGGTCACCGCTCTTTTCAGTCGTCTGCCTCATGAAGCCCACTTTCTCACTCTTACGCAACGAACGCTCTGGGAATACAGGTATCCTAGTCTTTTATCAATTTCTCATTTAACTGAAAGCAAATCGTAGCTCACATCATTCATACCGATAACCAGCACCGACAATGTATGAAAGCTTTGAACAGGATGTCGGCCCCGGACTATAGGACAGAGGTTCTTGGGAGTGATATCGTCAACTATGTCATCAATGGTAGACTTCATCGACCTTTCCTTGATATATCCCAGCGCGTCTTCTTTCAGAGTACCGAAAGGCAACCCAGCTCCTTGGCGGTCTGTCAGATGAATGGGCCCCACTTCAATACATGATCAGGACGTCACCTGCATGGGAAATACCAATTATATACTTGGCGACCTGGATATTGTATGTGCATGATAACATATTGAATCTGTGGGACTATCTGATCGACCAATTCAGATTTACTGTGTGATGATTTACATCCTCTACCCCGAGAGACTCTCGCTTTCCTCCGTCGCGATACTCCAACAATCGTCACAGTCCCTGGACTGGGCCATCGAGTACACTGTTTGGAATATAAATTCCTTCAGGAAACAATGTCAGGAGCTAAAGAATGTCTATGACTCGTCTAACATCGCGAATACCCTCGCTGACGGCGACATTGCATACCCTAACCCTTCCTCCGAGGAGAAACCCAAAGGGATGTCATTTGAACTGCGCGATGTTTCGTTCTCTTACCCCGGAAGCCAAAGTACTAAATTTGCTCTATCGAATATCAACTTATCGATCAAGCCCGGACAAATGGTCGTTATCGTCGGTTCGAACGGTAGTGGGAAATCAACCATCCTAAAGCTACTCTCACGATTCTACGATCCCACATCAGGACCAGAGTCTATTCTAGTTGACGGCATCCCGGTCTCGCGCTATCGTCTGACAGATCTTTGGCGGGCAACAGCGACCTTGACGCAGGATTATTCCCTCTTCCCGCTCTCTCTAGGAGAGGATATAGGGTTGGGATATGCAGAAAGGGTTAACGATGCAGAGATGATTGATCGCGTTGCCCATAAGGGAGGTGCGAGCCACTGCCTGAAGAAACTAGAGCGTGGAAAGGAGACAAGACTGAGTACGGGGAATGAGGCGTACGGATACAACTTGCCGGATGATCCAGATCACCCTCTACGGATAGAGCTGGAGAATTTGCGGAAGAATATCGAGCTCTCTGACGGAGAGACACAGAGGATTGTTGCGTGAGTATTCCCTTCTTCTTCAGATATATCTTCGTCTAACCTATCTTCACCTTAGGGCAAGGACCTTTATGCGATTCGAGACTGGAAAGGTCAGATTTGTCGCTGTCAACGAGCCAACCTCGGCGTTAGACTCCGAGAGGGAATTCTCGCTGTTCGACAACTTCATTCAAGCATGAGAAGGAAAGACGATGATATTTGTTACATATCGGTTTGGGCATTTGACAAAACGTGCGGACCTTGTCGTGTAAGTCCTTCTTTCCGTTCCGTGTCTCGCAGGGTCATTAATTCTTGTTGGGGAAGCTGCATGAAAGATGGAACGATAGTCGAAGCTGGTACTCATGAAGAGCTTATGGTACTGGAGGGGGAGTACGCAAAGTTATACAACATCCAAGTGCGCGCCTTTTTTGATGATGGGCCTTCGTGACTTTGATTGCTCTGTATTACCTGTCGTGCGTCCATATGATGCATTTATAATTCACCCCATCCCGTTTGAGAAATACCGACTGAAACCATTGCTGGTATCGTTATAGGCTTTCTGGAGCTAGCGCCAGGGCCTGAGGACAAATCTCAATTTGGTTATTGGAAAATGATATTGGGTTTCCTTATTGTGCGTGCAATGAATTATGTTCATATCAGACGAACCTCTAAGATGTTCTTTCCTTTCAGGTTTCTGTATTCGTGCGCGTCGAGGGGCAAATTCATGGCTATAAACATTTCTGATACACATATACCTTGTGAGTCTGCTACGCCTGGTAGATATGTGTGCTCATGAATACTTGCCGGCGTACATCTATCTAGTACTTGCTAAATACTTTCGTTACATTACGTTGCTATTTTTCTTTTGTATATTTCCTCTTCACTATCTTCAAGTTGACAAAATCTTCGCTTTTATGACGCTTACTGCCGGTTCCTGAAGCGTAACGACGAGGGTCGGTCTGAGAAAAAGTTGAAAAATGAGTTCGTCGAAGAAGACTTTGCATTTTTCGGTTGAAAATGGTAATCACGTTGCATTCTATATTCAAGCTCCCACAATGATGTTGAATCGGACGACGAAATATTTGAATCTCGTCCAGAAACCAGGATATCATGTCGTTCAGGATCTCTCAACTTCGATTGATCAAGTATAAGAAACACAGCCGGATCTTTATAGTAAGACGAAGGGCAAGACGTTTATGGAATCTACTTACCTCCGTATTCCAGACAAGACCAGAATATTCACCAAGCGGATGCAAACAACACGCATGGAGGACACTGATCCGACATAACAAAGAACAGTGTGGTAAGAATATTGAACTAGGTCTGTAATGCACCGTTGCTGATGGAGATGCATCCGTGTGGTGACACAACCGATAGCGATAGGCACCGGATGAAAGATGGGAAGACGCCCGATATGCGAAGTCTGTGGTACCAGCCAATCTACCGAACCATGCTTCGACTTTGTCACGTATCAAGATCATCTAGAGAGATGTGGACGCCTATCCATCGTTGGATATAGCACGAAGGCTAACGTCCCAGCCCGAGGTTCGATCCCTCGTATCTGGATTACCAAAACTCGCTTTTCTGTCATTTTTTATGCTGCTTACGAGGTCAAAAATGACAAAGCTCGGATCCTCAACGAACGAATATAGAGTGGCAACAGATGATGTAGCATATACACGAACGAGCACAGGCATATTGCCCATTCCTCCTACGCCATTCGCAAACTACGCTGGCGGCCGCCACTTAGGATGGGAGTGTAGATGAAGGTGGGAATGGAAAAACACTGCAAAGACATCTCATCCACCCAGATCAGAAACAAACCTCCGTCTGCAACTGTTCTTCCGACGTGTCCATGTACTGGCGTGGAAACTTTGCTTGTATTTTCCAAAAAAGATGGATTGTAGAAGACGCTCATTCCTGCTCGTGCGGCAGAATGGAAGAGCAACTGGACGAAGAGGGCAGTTCTCGCAGTCCTTCTCATGGGAAAATAGCGGACGACACGCTACGAAAATCAGACAAGCCAGTCGTGTGAAGGTAATGCATAAATAGGGCGCATTGACAGATCTGAGATCTCATACTCTACAACTGCTACCATATCACATTCAAGCCCGCCACTCGTGGAAACAAGGTCCATCTCGCTCTCGCTTTAACGGTGGGTTTCGTATGCGACCAAGGTAGGATAAAATACCGTTTCTTGACCTGGTAATGTTCCGATGCGAGTCGGAGGGCCGAGAAATCTAGCCTCGCGAGAAGAGGGTGCCTGTATGCGCAGCGACCTGTAAACATTGTCGAGTCTGCGACAGGATGGCGGCCCCGTACACAGAAGACCCTCACAAGTTGGGGCCAAAGATGGTGGCTCACCCAAAGATGGATATCGTAAAAAGGCTAGCGTCGCGGTCTTAGTCAGCTCGAGGTTCGATTCCTCGTATTTGATATGACTGTTGGCTCTGTGCTTCATTTTGCACAGCGAAGACGTGAGAGCCATGTTTCAATAACGACTAAGCACAGCGGTAGGCATCGTGCATGGTAATGTAACAAAGGCGCGCACAAATTCCATGCATAGTCCGCCTCTGAAGCATCAGCTTCTCCTGCAGTAACCCATTCCGCCAATACTGTAGCCCCTGAGCACAGGCTCGACTCCGACGTGGCGCGTCGTAGGGCTACAGCGGGAGAATAGGGACCTTTGATAAGGCCAGGACAAGTATGGCGGGTGATCCGGGTGACTATGAAGGCGACCGCTCTCACGACGACTTCCTGCGAACCGCCCGCGAGAATGGAGTAATCTATTGGTGCCATGCTGCAGAAAAGAGGTAACCAGGTGGAAGGGAGCCTCGTGTTCTCGAAACGTAAATTCAACCTCGTCAATGTACCTCCTTTGCGATAACGAGAGTGGTGATCTGAGGGTAGTTGTCTTTCGTGGGATCACTGGACTGGTATTTGGGATCGGCATCAATACATGGTATATTGACTGACGCGCTACAGAAAGTGTATGTTCGGCCCTTTACATTTTCATGGTACTCCGGCTGGGATCAGATAACCTTCAACTTGGCGTGAGCATCAACAAAGATAGACGAGACTAGAGCACGTACGATAACAATTCAGAGCTCCAGATACCGTCTCTAGTGCGTTTTTGATGGCTGCGCATCCAGTTGACGCATCGACAGTCCTGCCATTCTCCTGAAACCTCCCTGGCATCTGATGCACCTCTTTACTCCGTCATCACCCCCCACTTGTCTCTCGCATCTTGATCTTCCTTAGCCTGCTTATTGCAACATTCGTAATACGGGCCAATCCTGCTGCTCGTAGAAGTACAATTGTTGAAGGGGATGGATCTTATGCTGGCAGGGGAAGGCAGACAGCTGATAATACAGTCAATGCACAGAAGCTGCTCAAGGCAGGGTGAGACGCACAAGATAGAGAGCCCACTGCACTATGTTCCGACGAACAGCGCAATCATTGGATAGACCGTGATGATGATGGTGTCTGCTGGAATTGCCGGCTCAACGCGAATATCCTATTGAACAGAGGGAAAGCGCACCTTTATCATCCATGGAGCATCGTTCGGTCCTATCATGGTCCGCCCCCCATTCTAGAACGCAAATTGTCACCGCATTCCTACGAGAGAACGGGCATCTGCGACCCTTTTGTTTCGGGGACCCAAGGTTGCATCACGTGCGATGTTACAAGGTGCTGGTTCATGATTATCGATTCCAGGCAGACGCATCGTTGATGAAGGTGACGGTGGTAAAAGAGGAGAGAAGCCTTTGGAAAATAACACATTCAAACAATGAAGACCGTGAGGCGGCCCGCTGGACCGCAGCACGCTGTGACTTCAATCCCATGGAGGATTCTTCGAGAGTTCTATGGCCCTTGATTTCCTCGGCATTTGGGGTACTTTTCTCCGGAGAGTCATTGGTCATAGAATCCCGTCCTCCTGGTCCGTGCATCCGCAAAAATGGCTTACCGGCCAACGTCAAAGGGTCTGTTCGAGGTTCGATTCCTCGTATCCGGAATTCTGCTCTTTCTTCCAGTTTTTATAATGCTGACAAGGCGAAAGGTAAACAAATCCGTGCGTAAATAACACTTGTTACTTCCATCAACCCAAACGGTGAGTTGAACCGACTCGGAGTCGACCCGTGCCTTCAAGGATATATAACAGAGATGGAAAAGTGTAGTTCATTTGTACCTCGTACTTATGTTAACGTGGGATTAAATGATACAATAAAGAACGGGTACGGTAAGTAACGTATCCAGAGCCAGCTGATTCCCTTGGCTCATACATACTACAGCCACCAGTAACTCATACCCTTCTCATACACTCCGGACTTCGGGCTCGTATTTGGGTCTACTTTTTCGAGGAATGACGGACGCGCGTGGCTAACATGAAGGCGAGAGAAACAAACTATTGCCGTGAACCAGCGCGTGGATAGGGTATCTTCGCTTGTCAAAAGGTAAGGTCTCCGTTCCGTCCTCACCGTTCTCGTGGACTGATGCATGTGCGCATTTCAAGTAGCGTATTTATCCGTTACTAGCGACATTCGAACAGTAGTAATATGTATGGGATCAGGCGGATCGATGCTCGTTGGATGCAACGCTGATGTGTATCCGACAGGCGAGATGTCCCATGTTCGTCTTTCTCCTGTATGTGCCGACTCCTTATTGATACCTTGTTGACAGCATGCGGTACTGGCTTCGATTACTGCTGGAAGGCAAATCATTCTATGTAAGTGCCGGTGCTAATATAAGTCACATCGATCAATTCCTTATAGGCGGTATGAACACGGAAGGCAGTTTCCTTCCCATTCTGGTTCCGGAAGGAGATTCAGGTTGACAAGCTTGAAGTCGTTGTGAGTCAGAAGGACGCGCATCCGTTGGTCTTTGTATCATGATGAGGCTCGCATTGAAGCAAGCGGAACCTCGCTTGAAATGTATGTCTATTCACTCTTCTTCCCGAAGCTCTATACAGTAACACGATGTGTAACTCGTGAGTCGTGACTTTGATTGATCCAACACTATTCCGCCTTCTTACCTCTCAGGAGTATCATGGAGTCCTAGGTAAATCTGGCGAGATTTCTGTTCGCGTGAGGATATCCCCGGCTCGTGATGGCGGCGCTGTCATACCTTTTCAAGTTATGCTATCAGAGGGTCCGTATTTTTCATTAGCCTCTTCCCAAATTCCTGAGTGCTCCAACTCTTTGGTTCTTGTGATCACAGGTACCCAAGTCAGTCCCTGTTCAGATTACGATGAGGATAAGGATATTTTAGCTGGTGGCCCATGGATAGCGACTACATTCGTAGGTGTGTACAACCAGCTTCGTACATCCATCTGCTTCTGAATAATTCCAGACCAGGGGACCCTTTCGAAACGCACTCTTACACTCGAACAACCCACTATTCAAGCACGACTACAATATTCGTTACGTGTCATTTTGGACATTTGACGAAGCGTGCAGATCTCGTTCTGTAAACTCTTCTTTCCACTATGTGTATCGTGTCTAGTGAAACAGGCACCTGACGAATGCCAGTGGTGTTCCCTCCCCACCTCGTTCTCCTTGCACGGATGACTATCAACAGAGACGATGAATTTCCAAGGACCAATACCACACGTTAGTTCATTCTAGCTTTACGCTCAGCACTGCCGTAGCCTGGGATGTATTAGTCGTTCAGCGACTGACTCCAAGGGCCTAAGCCTAGGTGCTGACAGTCTATGGGTAACGCACGTATATTTAGTTTACGGGGATTAAAGTGTGTTTTCTTCGATCGATGTAAGACTTTCGATACAAGGATCCTCGACAATATCAACCACATGGACCGGTTCTGTTAGCATGTCCCTCTAGCTGACTGATTATTCTGTCCAGTACATCCCGTTTGAGATATAGCAATCTTTGAGAACAAGTGTTTTCCCGAGGAGTTGTGCGTTTGGACATCAAACGCGACACAACTCCTGTAGCAAAAGGATGCCCTCCAGGCGAAATTCGAATGCTAGTAAAGACGGTACTTAGTACAACGTTAATGGCTGTCTTGGCCTTTGCAAAAACAGTGCAAGAGCCACATTCAAGGGCCAACGTGGAGATCGAACCAGCCAAGACCCGCTTATAAGCCTTAACCCACTGAGCTAAGGCGCCGACATTCAAGGTATAATACACATTCAAGAGATCATAAAGTTGTCTCGACCTTGTAATCCATTCCCTTCAGCCGAACAATGGAATTTGGAGTATCGCCCCAGTGCGAGCCTCAAGTACTTTCCATCTCGAAATAAACACCTTATTGTTTATTGTCCATCTAGGCTGGTGTCGTCACGGATACACGCGGGTTCGGTTACCAGACTAGATATTGCAAAATCACGAGATTTCCTAGGGATTGGAGCCTTCGGCAACTTTTAGGGAGCGTTATGTTGTGAGTGCTCTGATGTGTCTTTAGTAAAAATTATACTCACCTGCAGAATGCCCAATGGGGGGAATCGAACCCGCCTTATAACGCGTCTAACCTAGTGAGCTGATGTTCATATTTTAAAGTTCACTCTCTGATATCCATCTCATGACAACCACGAGGAGAATCGAAGTCGCGCCTCAAAGATCAAAAAAGAACGCCGAAGATCGTACTCACACCGCAGAAGTTATCGCCAATGCTGGGATCGGATGCGTAGCACGATGCCCAACTAATATGGACAAGTAACAGTTTCCCCAAGAAATATAGAGAGGAAGACAGTTCTCAATTACGGGACGCCAACCTGAGGTACAAGCATGGAGGAGTAACTAGACGAGAGACGGGATCACTGTAGATGGAGGTGGAAGAACACTGGAGACAACTGCATGGGATATGAACGATAGGTCCTTTTGTTATTGGAGGGGGCAGATAAAGGTCCATAGGAACCTTCAGCTTTGATTGACGATACCATGGGATCATCGTGCGGAAATGAGAACGCCGATAAGCGCACCACGTCACGGTAGGATGTGAAATCAAGGTAGGGTGCGCAGCTCATACTTTCCTACCAGTTGTTGGCGAACGCATTAGTGGGCGCGAATCCACCCGATACATCCAATTCAGAGTCCCGTATCCCCGGTTGTTTCCGTACCCATCCCAACATTCATGCACTCATCAAAGCGGCGTTGATCGTAGTCCTGACCTCGCTTTATCTTGTCGAGGTCAATGCATGAGGATCCTGTACACAAAAGTAGTCGACGCATCCAACGGCGGATATGGCATAAACGTTAACATTGCCACATAACAAGGCATCTCGAGGTTCGATCTCTTGTATCCGTATTCCTCGCTACTATCGCTGTAATTTTGGATGTTGTTCACGAGGCAAAAATATGGAAGGGCTAACACACTATTGTCACCCTCGTTCACCAAGTCTATGACTATGGTCACAGCTCCAAGTAGCGGCAATAGAATGAGGTAAGCATCGTATTCAGTGTAATTACATACACAAACGAAGCCATATCCCAGCCACGGTTGCGGCATCAACCAATCACGCCTTCAAAGATGCATCCGGTCTCTAGAGCATGACAAAAAGAGTCTGACGCGAGTCGGGGAAGTAGAGTCGTAGGGTTACCTGGGTCATACGGTGGGGATGATGGTGTCCTTTGATGAAGTAGCGAGAAAGCAAGTGCGAGAAAGCATTCCGACAATCTCTCCCGAACCAAACATCCGCACATTGGAAACGAGTGTTGGCATTGCCCAGGGCCTGATGAAACGAATCGATCAACGCACGAGAGGTGAGCATGAAAGAGACTCACATCATCCCATTCTCAGGTAACGACGATGATGCTGTTGATATTGGAACCACCAGTTCTGCCAACGTAGGAGCTTAGTATAAGAAGTAGGCTAAGAAGTAGAAAGCGCACCTTAAAATCCTCCTCCATAGTCCTCCAGTGAAATGCATCATTCTGGCCGCAGAACGTAATCTTGGAAAGGGACGATAGGAGCCGGAAGAGGTAGGACAAGGTGCACCTGAATCCAGCTTCTCGTACTGGTATCGTTCCAATGCGAGTCGGAGGGTTGATAACCGTAACCAATAGAAGCGCACGGGAGTGAGCGGAGAGTATGCTGCTCGCATTGTTCAAGAAGAGGGGTTCGCAGCAGAGCTGACTGTATGCACACGACGACATCTCCTGCGAGGCGCATCTCGGTGGTACGGCAAGAGGGTAATGTCCTTCGATTCTTGACCATGGGAGACAGTTAGAGGATTTCTCTATCCTCCAACACCGAGCGCAGGGCCTGAGAATTGATGTCATGACGTATCAAGCAAGGTGTTTGGTATCCAACACGTCGCGGTCATTGAGTCAAGCCATATGTGATGGTAGAGGTGAAGAGAGAAGTCCGTGGAGAATAACACGTTCAAACAATGAACACTGGTTGGCGGGCCGCTATGCCGGGGCACGCTATCAACTTCTGCTTAACTCACCACACCATGTTGTCGACCGTCGCCACCCGAATTCAGTCAAGTATACGTCATGCCAGATGCTGGCCCGCCTGTGAATTGATGTCGCGCACGAAGCAGCATATTGACATGGCGCCCTATTCTTGGACTTCACTGAACTTCAGCTTCATGCAGGGCATGAGTATCCTATTATTCGAGACTGCATCCATATCCTACAGCCTTAGTAGTGTTTCCAACAAACAAATATATGCATCACCCTTAAAGCTCAAGCTCAATCAATCTGCCGGTCAGTCTTCGGCATGATTCGGTATCCCATCAATGGGAGGCTTCTTTGTTACATGTTCTGAACCCTGATATTTAAATGCTCAGCTTCATCTCATCACAGGTTATCTCTCAATGGCGGTGCATCTCCTAGACCACTGATAGATGAGATATTTCCCCTCCAACTTGGCGCAAATATACTGCACTTATGACATCTGTTATTCTCTCCACAGCGGCTACGAGCCTTGCTCTTCTACTCCTCGACAGCAGCCTCCAGGAGGGGTAATTCCTAAAGATGCTACTCCTTATTGTTTTGTGAGTTAATTCTCTCACTATGTAGATGCTAAAGGTTCACAGCTGTAGATCTTGCCTCCAGTTTTCCATTTCGCACGGCTTTCATTTTGACAACTTTGCAGGGAACATAACTGCCGGGATACCTATAACGCTATCCTGGCATCGCAATGTGAACGATCCGAACCAGATAGACTTTGTACTGTACAACTCCACGGGACCTTTTGTTTTTCTTGACGCTCATTCATTCTCTGCAACCAACCTCACCCAACTGTCCGGGACGCTCAATGTTACTTTTCCTGAATCGGGGTGCGTCCTGCTTGGTGACTATCTTTCCATTAACTAATCACTCCTTGTTTTCTGACCATAGAGAACACGTCATTGAGACAACAATCAATCAAACTACTGTCCCAGCTTCTACCCAGAGATTCGATGTGGCACCTCCCTCAGAGCACGTTGTACCCTCAGGATCTGTGAATCCATCAGCCTCTTCCGTGACAGAGACCGGACAGCCGCCCAGGTCCGTATTTACCCATCACGACACTCAGATATGTCGCTCAACATCGCTGTTCTAACAGTTCCTCCACGGGATCAGTGCAAGGCACCGCAACTGACTCACCGTACGTCATCAATGGACGTAGTCAATCAATCTGACGTTGTCGTAGAAATTCAAATTCGACCCACCAAACTCGTAGAACGTCTACCATTATTGGCGCAGTAATAGGATCTCTGATGTCCCTGCTACTCCTCTTTGGAGGCGGTACATTTCTCCTCATACGCAAGCGGAGAGAACGCAGCTTGAAGCACCGTCTATCGCCCAACCTGAAGATACTACCTGAGCTAAATTTGGATTCTCCACCGGTTAGAAGTAAAAACGACGAAACTATTTCTCCCATGCCGGTGGGTGAGATCACCCCAGACGTGGGGGGCAGGAGTCAGGAACCCATCGAGGGGAATCTAGAGGGAAATTCTACTGAAGAGAGGAGAAATAGAATTGGGACCGCTGCGCATAACGATACTTCTGAGCGCCCGAGTCCACGAGAAGAGAATCTACAAGCTCCCTTGGATGATGTAGGGGCTGAGGTGTTGAGGTTGAGGGACCAGGTTCAGCGTTTGGTTGAACGGGTTCAGGGTAATGTGTTCGATCCGCCGCCAGCATATGCATAAAGGAAATTTCAGAACAGATTATATTTTTGTTGGGGTGTAGCGTTAATCTACAGGTCCCAGTCCGTGCTTTAGTACTTGATTCTCTATGAAATTTGAGGACTGAACCCACTCGATGAAGAATTCTGTGAAGGGGTTTCTATAGATCACGTTAGTCTTACAACTTTGATGTCAAGGTTTACGCACGTACGGCATCTATCCAGATCAGCAGAACGAAAGAAAGTAGGTAGCGCATAATGAGATACCGTTCTACCGCTGATTAACACGCGCACGCGGGAAGAAACAACGTACAGAAGATATGCAGAGTGTTTCTGCAAGGTTTGACGAGTAAACTTTAGACAGAACTATCCTAAAAAGCAGATAATGATGTCGCTCCGCATATGAGAATCGATAAATCAAAACATAACGAACCTTGCTGAGAACATGAGACGCGTTATATGGCGATAACAGCAAGAAAACGCGGGCGCAGAAAAGGGTGAGACTTACACTGTATGTAGAGGCGTTAAAGAGAGAGCATTTTGTAGTCATTTAGGCGCACATTTGCTCGATGTTCAACATCCAACCTTCATCTATCTGTCGGAACTGGCAAGTAATGGAATTCGAAATTAGTACCGATGCATGCACGTGATATACGAGCGACGTCGGGCCGAACTCCGGGGATGATGCTTTGACATCTTCAACGCAAGCTTCAACGAAGACGAACACTATCAATCTTCCTGTTTTCTTTTTCCATCATAAAATTACAGATCAGCGTATGAGATCAGGAGTCGGACTAATATCGAAGGTGCCATACACTAGATGAACAGACAATGATGACTCTGGGGGCACCGAGAACGACGACCTACGTTACCCGTACAACGAAGAGTATGTTCTCGCTACCGATGACCACTTTATGACGGCGGGAAGATATCACGCAAATATACCACCTCTCGACGGGTATAAAAAACGCGCGAACATCAAAAATCTTCCTTCTTTCCCTCCGTCATGTCCGGGTAACATTGTTGGGGGCGATCCCACTCCAATTCATGTCGTGCCAGTCCTCTCAATCAATGATCGTCATCTTTATCTTCATCGTCTCGCTTGGCCACGTTTGTTGTAGACTGCTGCCGTCCACTGCGCAATAATTGCCACCAACAGCACGGGGCGACGTCGTTCTTCATCATGCCTTCTCAACAATCGGTATCATTCCCGCTTTATGAATCAAAAAGACGACTTTTCAGCTCTATCTATTGCTCTCCTCGACGCTAAGGAGATGCGAACCTTTGCCATGCTACTATGCTGTCGCTGCATGCCAAGAAGAATCCTCATCTATCGTTCACTGAAGATGGAGGCCCAGATACATGATTAGCATGCAGCCCTGTGGTAAGGACTTCGTTAGCAATGGCTTGCGCTTGGTGCTGATTCCGAGATCCTAGCGGTAGCAAAATGGCCTTCAGTCCACAAGACATTGGACACCCTAAAGCCACAGAAAGAGACGCCCTGTTTATGCGCGCGGCTCCGGCTGCCCATAGGTGGTAGTATGACCAGTTAGCTCGTAAGTTGGTTGGTAGTCGTGCTTTTCGTGTTACGATTCCAGTGAGTGAACCTCTCTCTTGCATCGTTCCAAATTCAACAGGTGATCCAGGTATCAGAGATCGGCGCGGTGCTATTTCACGTGGTGCATAGACGTCAGAGTGAGAACAAGCAACGCATCTCTTCTGCCAATATCATCTTCTCCCGCATTAATGACCTCCTCCCCCCGAATATATCTATTCCTTTCGTGAAAACAGTGTTTAGGGCTATAGAGAACACCGCACCTCTCCGTCTAGTGGAGAAACGAGACAATGTAAGCCTGTTTTTCAACGTTTATTTTTTCGATGCTCATGTCGTTGAAGGTCGATCTATTACTCTGTAAATCTACCATTGGATTCAGCCCCAGGTCTGATCGACATCACTACAATCCTTCTCGCACCGTTTGAAGGATCATAATCGTGTTCTCTTGAATGTCGAGTATGCGTCGCTCTTTATGTCCATTACAATGCCTGACTTGTCCTAGTCTCACTTCTTCTTTCATCAAGGAATCCATTTCACTCAAAGCGTCTGTCATAGTTTCGTATCACCCACAGGTATTCCGGGTCTCGACGGTCTCGGAAGTTCTCCAACCGCTACAAGCCGTTGTGCAGCCGAAGATAACTCTGCCTTCTCACATTATTCGGCGCTGGACTCTGTGTGGGGAGGTGTGAACGATTGGCTAGCAAAAGGACCTGCTGAAGGACAGGTCGGCGTGTTGGTGAGCGAGAAGCTCGATGCGGATGGGAAGAGCGAGGGCGCAGAGGGACGATTGGTGGTTCTGGATGGACCGCTGCCGGTGAACCAGCTCATGGATAGTGTGAAAACACATCTTGGCTTGTCGCAGTGTAATATCTCTGTTCTTTTTCGCTATTCTCGTGGACTGATGTATGCGCGCAGCTCGAGTAGCGTATGTGCGGATCTACTCGTTGGACGTGACGCTGATGTGTATCACAATGGTGACATGTCCGATGTTGGTATGTCTCCTTTACGTGTCGACAGTGTACTGATACCTCGTTAATAGCATGAGGCATTGGCGTTAGCTGCTACTGCAAAGCACGTCATTTTGTGTAAGTGCCGATTCAAATGAAGGTCGCATCGATTAATTTCTTCTAGGCAGCCACACGAACACTGAACGCTATTTCCTCCGTTCCGGATGAACGGCTTCGGCGGGAGACCCAGGTTGACGAGCCTGAAATTGTCGTGAGCGAGGAAGATACACAATTGTTGCTCCCTACGTGACGATGAACTGCGTATTGATGAAGTGGAGAGGGGCATGTGTCAAACAAGCACGGTCAGACTCGTCTTCGTTCCCGATACTGGCCTAACAGCGGATAGACGCAGGTACAATAATGACTTCAAGACGCAGTGATATAACTGGGAAGATAAGAAAACAATGTCTTCGCCATCACACTGCCATAGTTGGGATCAAACCCAGCGACGGCTCTATTGGACCGACTGGACTTGCCGGCCTCATGCTGACTCGAATACGTAAATGCCTTATTGTTCGGGGTAAAGTTTCACGTCGATGTTTTTAACCCTTGCAGGTATTCTTTTGATGTCGCACAACAAGACACCGCGTAGATTTTTTTCCAGATTGATCGAAAACAATC
Source organism: Armillaria borealis (assembly GCA_030435635.1). Taxonomy (NCBI): domain Eukaryota; kingdom Fungi; phylum Basidiomycota; class Agaricomycetes; order Agaricales; family Physalacriaceae; genus Armillaria; species Armillaria borealis. The sequence continues at coordinate 78,674 of JAUEPT010000129.1, forward strand.
CGGGACCGTTCGCGTGACAACGAAAGTCGTCTCGGAGGAGGCAGAAGGGATTATGGAGATGAAGATGAACCCAACGCAGTGTACAAACAAGCGAACATCAACTACATGCTCGGGTCCTATTAGAACGTCGCTCTAACTAACCGACTAATCAACGTCCGTCAGTCCTTTATACATATACTTTGAGATACAGCGGTCTTCCGGAGCAGGGGTCGCCCTTCAGGCGAATGCCAATAGTTCGACGTTCATGACGTGTATTGGCCATAGCTTTTAAAAAAACACTGTCAATCCTGAGTCTAAAGGCCAGCGTGGGGATTGAACTGGCAAAGAAATATCTGAGCTTGTGTTCGGTTTATACAGTTCGCTATCCAATATTCATCGAATTGGCAACCACGCCACGATGAGAATCAGATGAGTGGAAGCGCGCCTCAACGTAATCACACCACAGAAGTTATTGTCAATGTTGGGATGGAGTCCTTCGGGGGACAACCAATATGGGCAAGTAATACTCTCCCTGAGAATTTTTTGAGAGGCGGATAGTCCTCGATCAGGTGACGCCAGCCCATAAAGCCCAAATCATTAATGAAAGCCTGTGAGCGAGAGGTTTTCATTTCATTAATGAATCCCTGTCTCTCTCAGGGCCTTCTAATTGCACGCAGTAATCTCCATCTGCACCAAAGATTTATTAATGCTGACGCGTCCTGCAACGCTCGGTTTCTGGTCACGTGGGGTCGACGACATTTCCAATTTGCAGCCAGTGCCTCCTGTTGTGCGCCCTAAGGCGCCTCCCGCCTCTACTGCAAATCTCTCCTGTATCGGGATCAAATTTCTCTTCGATATCGTGTCACTCATTGGGATCAATTCTCCTCGTTTTCATTTCAGGTCTTCTTTGATCCTGCAGGTACAGTACTTGTGGTGGCAGTGGCATTATGTGGCACGACTTGCCAAGGCCCAAACCCTATGTCTTTGTCAATGTGAATATTTGCATTTCCATGAAATTCTTGGATCCTCTCCTCATCAGTACATCACGTTGTAACCTGGTTCTGCATTTGCTGATTGGAGCCTTCTCATGCATCCAGGACCTGGGCGTCCACCTCGTGCCTCATACTATCAAATCCTGCCACTACTACACAAGAATGGGCCAGGAATTAACACCAGAAAAGCTGTATGACATACAACCATCTTTGATTTCCTCCAAAAACTCATGTATGATACAGTGTATCCGTTGCGCCGGGGCACATGAAATCATCAATATATCCTTCAGTCAATGTGTTGATATGCCCATTCATGAATCGTTCAAAATCAGGTCCTTGCGGGCTGTGGATTCACCTGGAAATAATAATTCCTTTGTCCTTTCCCCCCAAACCATCAATTAATGCTTCAGACCTCCATCGTCATCCATTTATCCTTCCCAGACCCAGGATCTTTCCATCAAGCATCGATAAATTCTTCGTCATCTTTGCCACAGACCGCAACCCCGTCATTAATGAATTCTTCCCATGACGATGCCCATTGGCATCAATAAATCCTTCCTCTGGTCCGATCGACTCCTTGAATTGAACTGTCAGTCTTCTCTCATCCATCTCTTTTTAGGCTTCATCCCTTGCTTCTGCCTTCGTCTTTCCCCTTGCTTCACTCACCCTCGTCTCTGCCAATTATCTTTCAATTTTGAACAAGGTGCGATCTTTCCATTCTCTCCTCAACTCGCACAAACATGTTCTCCTAGTCACTCTTCTATTTACAATCCAACTTTATGTCTACGAGCCAGTGTTCCAATGTCCTATCCTGGTTCGAGTTCACTCTTCCCCAGTAAATTTATTCTCATTTTTTCCTGCCAGTTCCCAGACAGGAGATACACCAGTCAAGGATGCGGTCGAGGATGTGCAACCAAGTGCGCCAGTTCAGCCTGCCAACACATAAGCTCTACAGTCCAAATGCAATCCTGTATACTCACCATCCTTAGAAACTTGCCTTTGGTGGGGTTCAACATTTCTTGTATGGAAAATCCACTCAGCAGGGAAGGATGCAAGAGGAATTTGTTACGATTTTTCCATTTTTCTTATCTTATCTTATCAAGATCTTATTGTATCTAATCTCGATGCTTATCCAAGCAACCATGGTCACATATCCACATCCCCATGTCATCGGAGCGCTCTCCACATATCAACTCCACAGAACTCCAACAACACACGACTCTACACCGGTCACGCTCCCCTCACTCCCCGAGCGTTCCACAGTCACCACAGGACAATTATATTCATAGCACATACAGAAATAGTATATAAGTAGTGTAGCTCTCGCTGTATATTCTCCAGCTTTGAGCTAAAGTTTTAATACACCAAACTTCACTCTCAGACTCTCTTCTCACCTAGATACTAAGTGTTCTATCTCGCAACTACCGTTGGCAGACTTTGACACTCATTGGGACTGTAACACAGCCCTCTGTTTAGTTGTGTTTGTTTTACTGGAGTTCGGGTCTAACAGAATTGGGAGCCAAAGGGGGTCAGAGTGAACCCCAGTGACCAAGAGAGATGCGAGTGTATTTAGATGCGAGAGGATTTGGGAGGCAATGGGAGTCAGAGTCAACCTCGGAACTATGAGAGATGCAGGTGTATTTGGTCCAGCTCCCTTAGTGTAAAATGTCCATGGTGAATGTACCATTTCCTGCATAAAAGTATCGTGGTGTTCCGATTGAAAATTTATTGCAGTTCATGTATATATAATAGGAAGATGGTAACATTTCTTCTATCTACCTTCCACATCATGGATGACGAGATGATGCAAGAGACATGGGTCTGCCCATTCATTCCCACTTATCGAAGTGTCGTACAATACAGCAAGTCAACCCTTGATGCTTATCTGCTCGGTCTCTTCATGGCTTACCATGCTTGTTTTCGATGCTTGCTTGGCACACCCACAAACCCCAACGACTTGAACTCTGTCCGTGCTTGGAAACTGACAGGCAATCACTGTGAGTTACCTAAACACCTTTCAAATTCACTCAATAAATCTTTTTAGGATCTTGCTCATCTCTTGCTTAGAGTTCATACTGAAACTCTCTGACACCTAAGACTCTCCAATGCTCACTCCAATGCTCGCAGCTCCTGATTCACCACCCACTATTCGACGCAGTGACCCACCCTGCGAAGGCGCCGATACACACTCAGCATGCCTCCGACACTCCTCCGCAAAAAATGACAGCCTTGTACCAGTCCCATCCTCCTCAAAACCAGTATCAGCTGGATGTTCCCCCTTCATTGACCTGCTGATACCGGGATGCAGGTAAGCTGTCCTCTTTTTTTGTTCATTTGGTCCTGACTGGTGATTCGTCTAGATGATTCCCCACCGCATAACCTCTGAAAGTTCCAGTTCCTCTGATCGAATTGGGGGGGAGCATCTGATGACTGGTTCCAAGCGTACTCGTGGTTCTAGCTCTGACGGCGAGGAAGAGCCAACACCGAAACGAAGATGTCTGGAACTTGGGGCTGTTTCCCCCAAAGCTGAAATAGTAAGTTCTTAATGCTATCGAGCGTGGCAGCACATTAATTTCTGGCAAACATTGCTTATTAGTGATCTCTTGAGTAATGTACGGAATATGTGTATTTTTGCTGGAGTCGCTGTATAATCAATATTTCTTCTCTAAGCGTCTGGAGCCAATGAAAATCCCTCTCGAGAGCACTGGTACCTTGATCTCTCCAACGATCAAATTTTCCAATGATAAATGCTTTGAAGCTTTTTCATTTAAAAATTTATTCTTTAAACTTGGCACGAACTGAAAGCAGCCATTACGCAACGAAACGATACATTATTTGATCAATGATACAGAGTAGAGCTACTTGTATATCATGCCGGAAGGGCCCCTGGACCACCGACCATGACCAATAAACAAGCATTAACATCCACCATAAATTGCTTCCAATGTTTAGGGGCCATCTTTGACTCAAGTACAATTGTTCCCCACCACTGCACCAAGAACATTACCAGTAACATTCCACTCCGACCTTTCTTTCTGATCCAGTGCATGTCGGCCACATAATTTGGGTGGGGTAGGCATGTATTCGATTCCCTATCAGAACTTTGCAGTGACATCCACCATTCAAGAGTCTCCTGGATCAGGTCTGTTTGTTCCTCAGCAGAAAGGGCTGGAAGCATGGCTCACGTCTTTTTCTTGAGCAACTCGGTCAGCGCAACCGGTCGACCTGCCAGCGCCAATCATCCCTTGTTTAGAAACATCAGTCATGCCCCAATGGATGCCAGATTCTTACCTCTTTCACTGTCATGGACATTTCAAACTCTTTCCAGTGGTCTACACATTGCATGTACTCTTCGCCCAGGTCACAGGATTGTAGAACAGACTCCGCTTCTTCCACTTCCTGTGGAACTTCCCGATGGGTTTGCGGTTGGCATTCTCGCAAGGGTCGAACATTTTCCTTTTCAGAAGATGGATGCTCATCTTGAACAGTCGGTTCACAGGTTCCAGGTACTTGAATACCATCCTGAGAGTGACTCGCGAGAGGCTGCTGAGGGTTATCATTCACTGGCAACACACTAGTGTGGGGGGGTACAGCTGTCACATCCTCGATGTCGGTCATGGGTACCGGTGGCGAATTTGCAGACTTTCCTTCAATTTCAGCTGCTGGCATGCCAGGTGGGTATGGCGGATTTATCGGAGTGTTGGTGACAGCGAAGGCATTGTCGTTCTGGGCATGTTCTGCAGGTCCCTGTAAAGTGGTGCAACTGGCTTTACTTTGATTGGGAGTCCTTAGAACTGTCTGCAATGAGCAACTGAAGAGTCTTTGGTGTGAATGGTGGGTGTACTAGTAAGGATGAGCAGAGATAAACTAGATAGAAGTATTCTTCCAATCAATTTAGCATTTGCTCGGCCTGAATGCGGTACCAAAGGTTGAGCAAATGCAAGTTAGAAGGTAGAAAGAATATCTATTGCCATGTGGCTGCCGAGTATATCGGCACCATGAGTATTATCTAATCACCTTTGTACCTACTTTGTAAATAAATTGCGTAACTAATCAAATCTGCATTGTAAAACATAAAGTCATAGGAAAAACGAGGAAGCTGGAGTCTACCTTCCTGCTGTACTACTGTTCACCCTTTCCAGTCCCAGCATGTTCATCTCAGCAGGCGTGACTTGGTTAGGTAAATTTGTGGGGGTGTTAGTGACAGCAAAGGCACTAAAGTTGGCGGAGGGCACTTGAATGTTCATCTTGGTGGGTACAAGGGTGTTGGTGAGATCGAAGGCATTGTAGTCGGCGGGGCGGACTTGGCTTGGGAAATTTACTGAGGTGTTGTTAGAAGGGAAGGGATGGCAGTTGGTGATATTTTGGGAAGGAGCAGAATAAGACCAGTTCAGTTGCAATACACTAATACTTGGCTGTTGCCACATATAAGTATGCTGCCCTTGATTGAGTGCCAAATGAGCCGAGTTCACCTGTGACATCATGTGGACGTTCGACGAGTCAGCATTTCACTGTTGGGGGAGGTTCATTCCATACATTGTGTCTCCGTATTTTGGTATCATGGTGTTCCGAAGCACTGGGAGCAGCCCATCAACAGATAATCCAGGCTGGAGTTCATCGTCGCAAGGAGGTAAATACATGGAAGAGTCCATGTGGGACATCTCCAGTTGTCCCCAATCCACGTCTGTCGATGCACATGGCATTGTCCCATCCAAAGACTCCCATTCTGTATCCATGAAATCCTTGAAAGGATCCCCTAATTCAGTCATGTCAAAGTCATTTGTGTTGATGACTGCATTGCTTGCCATAGGGGGCTCGGATGCACTGCTCGTGGTGATGGGTTGTGGTATACCAATGGATGGGGACGATATGGCTGTACTGCTTGCTGTGAGATTGGGCATATTGCTGGTTGCGGGATCGGCTGTACGGCTTGCTGAAGGAGTAGCTGCAGTATCCACTGTGATGGTAGGCATGGGATTGGTTGTATTGCTGGTCGCAGGATCGGCAGTTTGGCTCGCTGAAACAGTAGCTGCCATATCTGCAGGGACAGGAGCCATGGGCTCAGCTGTTGCTGCAGTGGTAGATGCCGTCTCCGCTGGGATGGGAGCCTTGGGCTCGACCGTACTGCTTGCCAAAGCGGTAGATGCCATATCTGCCGTGATGGGAGCTGCAGAATCGCCTGTACTGCTGGTCGTGGGATGCACTGTCTGGCTTGAACCGGTAACTGCAGTCTCCTTTGTCTTCTGCATCTTCTTCTTCGAGGGTTTTTTCTGCCCTATATCTGCATGTAAGCAAATCAGCCGATATGCCACAAAGTGAAGGCATACCTGAATTATCTCCTGTCTCTTTTTGTTTGCGCCTCTTGCACTTGTCCTTTTTCACCTTCTTTTTGGACCCTATGGCATAGATGTCAGTGTCACATGGGAATACAAGGTCTAATTCACGCACTCTTTGTGGGCTCAGATGGCCCGCCTGTGTCCTCCTCATCACTTGCCCTTCCAACTGCATTGACCTCCTCCATAAAATCTTCCTTGTCACTGTCATCGCATTGTCTCGGACGTTTCTGATGCAGCTTCTTGGTTGTAGCCATTAACTTTCCGAACTGTTCGCATTTTTTGGGGGCTTAATGATGCGCGATGAGAAATGAGGTGATGAATAGATGCAGATGCTTATGAAATGAAGAACAAACGAATTCCAAGAATGGGGTCTGCACATGATCCTCATATTTTGGGTATTGCAGTGCAAAGGTATTTGCTTTGTTCTCACCAAAATTCATGCTAGACAGCCAGACGTCAAGATAATTCTTCACAGGGCTTTCCATATCACTCACAAGTAGGTCCTTGGGTTGAATTCCCCAGGACACATGCTGGCGAGCTGTATACTGCTAACCCATCCGGCTTCAGTAGCGATATCCACCAATTGGCTCGTCATCGCCTCCAGCATATCAATATTCCTGGGTCAATGTGAGCGATATCTCCAAGCAATGCATTTTGACTCTCACCGTAGAATAGCCTCTGGACTACCTTTCTCAGGCTGGTACTTTTTGGCTTGGGAATCATTGCGTGCCAGAGATTCCATCCTCTCCCAAGTCTCCTCACTTTTGTTTGCCAGCAACTGTTTTGCTACCTTGTGTCCTATCTGAAGATCTCACCCAGCGGCCTTAAGCTTAGCCACCCTATCTGTGTCACCATTCGCTGTGTCGTCATTGGATGAACCGGTAACTCAGCTATCACTTCCTGCTGGTGCAGTCTCCGTGGCTATGGCTTTTTGTTTCTCAGCTTTGACAGTGGCAATGAACCAGTCCTCCTTGTGGTTTTCTTGGAAGTAGAGCTCGGTAGTAGTTAAGCCTCATCCAGTTTTGAGTCTGATGGACCCCATTTTTCTGGCTGGCTTGCTACTCCCAGGACCTTGATTCCGGAGTGTCGCTTGGTGGTTGTAGAGTCGGTTTTTCAAGGACTAGACACTGTGCACGATGATCAATAATGTGAAAGATTTAGCAAAGGTTGTCTTACAGCGGCTCGTTCCATCAGGAACTCTTCATGCTCTTCAGCAGACAGCTCAGATGGGGGCGGATATCTTTCATTGAAAAGAGCAGTACACTTCAGGATGGTACGTGCGACAGAGCTGTCTTGTTGTCCTGTGATGAACTCTGAATACAGCTCCCCCACAATGTATGTGTCCTCCGCTGGAAATCTCAGGCGAGCCACCATCTAGATATGTGCATGAGACAGCTATTCATGCAGGAGTGATATCTTCGGACTCACCATGTTCTACTGATCGGTCAGACAAATGATAGGCTTTTAGCTTTGCAACAGATCAAGGCAACAATTAATTCTTGTCGCCCAAGGCAAGGTACCTGGCATCACCTGGCAGAGCTGAATAGCAACTGTACAGTTGCAAGTCCCCATCTATAGAAGAAGGTGAGAGCTCCCTTTCACCTCTCACCAACAATCATGGACCAAACTCAAGCTCCTGCTACTGCTCTCCCCTCTCAGAACCAAGCCGATTGCAAGGATCGCATCTTGCACTTGATCGCAGTGCTGTTTGCCGAGTTGGGTAAGTGTTACTTTGATCGATCAAGGTGCCACAACTTACCACATTTGTTTTACAGATGGTATCGCCCCTGGTTTGTTTTTGACTACTCACGTTTTCATGCGGCTAACTTCAACCTAGATGTCATTCTGTCCAGTGCCAGCCTCCACGTCCTGGCAGGGCCTCTGCCTCTACCAGAGGAGGATGAGGAGGATCCACCTCCAACTTTTACTTGCGCCGCCTGCGTGTATCTCAACAACATCCCGGTCCCTAACGCCTTCAAATGGTATGCCATTGTGCATGGTTGGGCAGTTGGGGTCGTTCAGGGAAGGTATGTCCTCATTGTCACTGTGCTCCCCCCCTGTGCTCTGATTGGTTCCACATGCAGCTCCCACTTGACGGCATTGACCACTGGCGTCACTACTGGTCTGGCTGAGAAGGTGAAAACCAAGAAGGAAGCCATTACCATCTTCAACCAGGCTCTTGCTTCAGGTCATGTCAATGTGATCCCTAAGGCACTGAAGATCTAGGGTGCGACGTAGTATATCTTTTACATAGTTTGTTCCATCACTGTGTAGTCTACTGTATGGCCAAAAAATGTGTATCTCTGTTTCAGTGCATTCCCTGCCACCTCTGTGAACTGGTGCGAATCAATAAGGAACCCAAAAATCTTCACTTGCTTCGTCCATACTCATGAATTGGATCCTACGAAGAATAAATTATTGACTGGTCTATAGCAATGATAAATTTTTAATGAATCCGCGGCATCATGGTCAGTTCAGATTTGCAAGAATTAGGGATGGAGAAGGCAAAAATAAATTGTATAACTGTAATCTGTTACCTTAATCCATTGGACGGCCATCAATCATACATACTTGGTGGGACGCTTGACTGGTCTATGGCAACAATAAATTTTTGATGAATCCACGATGTTACAGTGCAGTTCAGATTTGCAAGAATTATGGGGCCTCAATCATAATTTCTTGGTGGGGCATCAACCGCTTTCGCCTCACTCTTGGGTCCGCGGAGCAATGCCTTCAGGCTGAACAATTACTAGCAGGTCTGGATCAACCATAAATCCTTCCCAGGGCACAGCACCCTTCACCATCTATTAATTCTTCATAGGATCCATTGTCCGTGTTCATTTGTCCACTAATATTGGTTCAAACCATAAATCCTTCATGGTGTAAGTATGTCTTCGGCTTGGTTTCACTGGATGAATCTGCAAGCACACATTAATAAATTCTTTGAACAAGATCCATTGTTTCTTCCAGACAAATCATAGGTCCCATGATAATTTGCACGCAGGGGAAAGTGATTCATGGTTTGACTTGAGCCTGACAAAGTGATGGGCTAACGAACTACCACTCCCTTTGATACATCAGGGCCATGTTGTCGTGCTCTCTAACAAGATACTCCCTCCCCTCAGCGAAGACATGCATCTGCAGTTCAACAATCCATCCATGAACCTCTTGGATGCAGCAAAAAATGTTCTGCACACATTGCAACCTTTTACCGATGCCGGCCACATTGAGAACACCATCTACACACAGATCAATATCTGACAACAACTTCTGTAACGCCTCCTCCTCCTCATCAATCTCAAACATCGCACCTGGGACACTGCTCTGGAATTTTCGTAGAAACCTCTTGTAGAGCTTCTCCAGATACTCCCAGGGATTTAATCCTCGTATTTGCTTGGAAAACTGCAAGTCCAGGTCCTTGGCACGTAAAAGGTAAAGTTCTACAGGCACTTGTACTTGTGTAGTACCTTTCAAAGCAATCTGTGGTAGTGTTTGGCGAGAGGTATCTGTGGAGATAGGTATGCAGGAAGAGCGGTCAGATGGCGACTCCATGCAGACAGTTTCATATAGGGACAGGGGAGTGCCGGGACACATCGATGTTGCAGAGATAGATGGCTGAGGGTAGGTTTCGGGAAGCACAGTCGCTGGTGATGATGGACCATCCTCATAACATGAGATGCCATCCTGATTGGGATCGATCCCTGAGCTAGATGGCAGCGCCGGTTTCAAAGGTGTGGGTTGCATTGACACGCTTGAAAAGCGTTCACATGTGTAATTTTGCGAAATGTATCAATACATACATTTTATGAAACCTAGATACCAAGGCAATGAGAGATACCTTAGAGCACAATGTCCTAAGTGCAGGCAATGAATTACCTTGAGTGATGTTCAGTGGAGCACATGGCTTAACTGTAGAGTGATACTGTAAGGGTCACACTAAGTCTAAAGCCCCAGCACTTGACACTGAGTACACTGACAATGCACAGAAGATGTGCACTAAGAATAGAACCAGAGAAGCTCAGGAGATAATTAATACTTCGCATAACCTTGATCTATGATGCACAAGGCACTGCCATGCAGTTGGCTTAGTGCTCTAGACCGCAGGATGTCAGAACCAGAGTAAAACCGATGTCTCTGGCTTTGGCCGAAGCGCGTGAGCCCTAGACAAGGAGCTGGTTGCCCTAGATACTGTAGAAATCACTAGAAGATATTATTCCGAGACACACAAGCTGCGCGGTATGCTAAAACCCCGAGGATATACCAAGCGACATCAATACACATGCAGAGCACTGCTAACTGATGCTGCACCATGGAGAAACCAGAGTCTGGCCCCGAGTCGGAGCTCTGAGTAAGTGCCAAGCTATGACATGATAGCAACAAGATGCGTGGGACCCAGAAAACAGAGTTCCACAACCCAAAATATACTATATATGGTTGTACTAATTTGTAGGACATAGACTAGATAAATAGCGCAGTGTAAATTGTAGTGTACAAGTTTCGGACCCCCCTTGTTGGAGCGCAAAGGCCCTCAGCTTAGCGCTCTAGCTTTGGGATTAGTTTGTAGCTTCAAGCGAGAGAATATACCTTTTATTGATAACATTTGAGTGACTTGAGTAGCGCACGAGGCGTAGAAAGCTAACACGGCACTTGTGTACTGTTTGAGTGATTGGTTGACTTGCGCTCTACCCTGAGAATAAGAGATATTGTGTCAGTGCGGACATGCTCTTGAGTTTTGAGGGTTCCTTGTGACACGAGGTGCTACAGGTGGCAGAGGTTCAAACCCTTTGGTCTGGTTAGTGTTACGATTTTTCCATTTTCTTATCTTATCTCTCAGGCGCCTATCGCTTATCACCGGATCACGGACCGATCACCACGCCCATATCGAACGACTTCAGACCTGTTGCTATGGCTCGCGCTCTTCGCTTGCCAAGCACGTTCTTTTCATTGTTTCACGCATAGTTACCTGCTGGACACCTCATATTGATGCTATTCTTAGATTCCCACTTATCATATATAAGTAGCGTAGTTCTCGCTGTATATCCCCAGTCTCGAACTAAAGTTTATCTTACCTTGTCCTCCGCAACTAGCACCAATTGACTAAACGCCAGTATGAGTGATTGTCCGAACGCAAGACAGCTCTACTGCGCTTTACGTTAATAAGGTCACATGTTCAGCGAGGCCTAACAGTTAGCACTCACTTAGTTGGGTATACCATTCTGCAAGTGGCAGAGGTTCAAACCCTTTGGCTTGTGGACGGGGTTTATTTGGTTATTGTGTCTCTGGATCGCATAGGTTCAAACCCTGTGGGTCTACGATCGGTTTGGAAGCTGGAGCGCATAGGTTCGAATCCTGTGGCTTGAGTGGACGTATTGTGAAGGGTTTCTGCTTAGAGTGCAAGCTTTGAGTTGTGTTTAGAGTGTGTTTAAGTTGTTGTGGTCACCTGTGTGTGTCGTGCGAGACTTATTGAGGGTTTTGTGGGAGTGTGGTGATGAGTTGTGTATTGTAGTACACCTTTGCCTTGAGGCCCGGCGACATCTGTCGCCCCTCTTGTTAGAAAAGCCTTTGGACTTAGAGAGATCTAGATACCCTACGAGCGCTATTGCTATATGTGTGTATCGCATATTCTGAGAGTTTAGTTGTATTGCTTCAATCTGCTTCTATCGCATAATATCCCCCCAAGAACTTTGAGGGTTTGTGTGTGTAGTGTTGGGTGTGGGTGTGATCAGTGTCTTCGACGCTGTTGCATTTCTAGCCTGCGCGCACAGAGTCTCTTCAGCATGATGGTACCTTGGATGCACAGCGACGTCTGCGATGTTTTCGTGCCAGCAGCGAGGGGGAGCCTGGGAGTTTGTGAGCTGTATTAGCCACAGGCCTGAAATAACATGGAAATATCAGATGATCATCTGCGTCTTTACTTGAAACCAAACTTACTGAATCTGAGCATGTCTTTTCTGACAATACTTTTCTCGACGGCATTCTAAAATCTGGTCTCTATTTCTACAAGGAACATCGTCAAGCTATGGAAAGGTGAGAAAAGGGTTAACACCCCACTTCTGGTAGCTCTTCTGACTTTTCAGTCGGTTTGCCAATACTTTAGGGTCTTGCAGTGGTGCCCAGGGTTCGATAGTTACCGCCACGGAGGACATGAGTGAAGGTCAGGAGGACCCAAAAAGGAAATCTTGATCCATGTCAATCACGATTGCTGTTGGTCTGACCTCATCTGACCACCTCCGGTAATGCGTTCTGGAAGTAGTTTTACACCGAGTGTGAGCGTGATTGGTAGTGGAATAAAGGAAGAATATCATGGTCTTTCGATCATGTAGCATCATGAGTCCCCTAGCCATGTCAGTGTTAATAAGGTCAGATGACAATCTGACCTTGTCTGACCACCTCTGGTAATGACTTCCAGATGTAGTTATAGTCCCAGTCTGATTGTGATCAATAGAGTAACAGAGGGTGATTGTTTCGATCGCATAACATCACACCAATAGGTATGTCACAGTGTCACTGATGTTGTATGACGAATCAAATTGTTTCTGCGCTAGCTTCACTCGAAACTACAACTCTGATCTGTTTCTTGAACATGCTCTTCATGACTCGGATCTCACACAAGAACTGTCTCGTCAAATGCCCCTCTCTTTATGAATGGAGTCGATCAGTCTGCTTCATTTTGTCTGTCCACCCAGTTCTGCCAGCTTTGACGTCGATTCGATATGCAACTGATCACCAGTTTACACATCCCAGTGTGGTCTGACCTACTTTTCAGTTTGGTATATGGAGGTCAAGAACTCAGGCATTGGTGGTGCACTCCTGGCTCCAAGGTATGATACCATTGCTCTTATGTGTAAAATGCTGATCTCTGTTCGTTTCGCAGTAGGGCAGTGGACGCATGCCCACAGCAATCTTTGTAGCTGCTGTCAGACGTGGTCTGACGATATGCCAATGATTTCAGCTTTGCACCCACAAACAAGGAATAACACCATGCCAGGGTGTTCCTTCATCGAATCTATTTCACCGCCAGCCTCAAAGCTCTCAATATGAAAACAATGTCATCTACAGTCCCCGCTCCATCCAACCAGGAGAATCTGCTGTTGTAAGTTTGTTTGCCACATCAGTATTTGTCTGTCTAATCCTCTGAATACTTCAGTACCTATGCTGACCTGCCTCCTCGCCTGCCTCCCGCTGGCCGCTCACACTTACCTGGATGCTGGATCAGTATCTCTGGCTGGACAAGATTCGCCCTCAGTTTGAGCAGGCTGTATTGCGACATCAAGTACAAACCTTTCTCAGTAACATCTATAAAACATGGTTTGAGCTGTGGCCAGAAGACCCCCAAAACCATCTCTCCAGCAAGTTTAGACTTGGCAGAGTTGAGATGCGAAAGATTGTATGTGTAACTACATTCAGGAAGATGCTCATAGCTAATGATTTCTTCAAGGAAATTTTCCGGCTACACGTGATGGATTTGGGAGAGCATTGGGTCGTAGGTCGGCTTATACCCAGGCAATACAGTGGCCTCGAGTGGGAAAGTGTACTCGATGACTTGGTGGTCATGGCAGATCAGGCTTGGGACTGGGTTCGCCATCTGTTTGGGTATGACCATGCTTTAAGGCGTTCACCCTCAGAGGCTTTTGAGGAAGAGTCTTAATGATATTTCGCTCAGTTTCTGTCCTCTTTGACACTTGCATCATCATGTTGGCTACCTTGAATACAGTCGCCTGAATGATATGTTCTTGACCAATAATAAATTGTTGGCATGGCCAGTAAGATCCCCTACTTCCCAAGAATTATTGGTTGAAAGTTTTCCCCTAGCAAAATATTAATGCTCTGATTGGCCAATAATATATTATTCGTTACCTGGTAAGATCTCCTACTGCTCAAGAATTAATGGTTGAAAATTTTCCCCCTGCAATATATTTATGCTCTCCGGGCCATGAGTACGGTTGTGGTCCTTCTTTTTGCATTCCCTCTGCCGCCTTTTTCAAATGTCTCTCTTACTGTGCTCATGCTAGGCGATACTCAAGCAACCCTGCTTGTTGCACTGCACTGTCCTACCAATGACCAAAAGTGCCTACAATCAGAGTATGACCTATTTTTTTTTTTCCCTGGCTCGTTTTGACATCATTTGCAGTATTCTTCCTGGCTCCAGATGAAGAGGATGCGATGTTACCCTTTCTCTCCGAGTATTGGACCTGTCACCAGCAAGGAGGTCAAGCCTTGGAAGACATGCACCAACATTTGTGGGCAGCTTGGATAGCCAAGTTTCCTATCAATTTTATTGCCTTGACCAGACACTCCTCTACCAAAGTGGATGAGAGTGACTGTCGTTGAAGGAAGCTTCAGGTATGTCACTTGTATTCATTCAGAGGTGGGAGGCTGACCATCATGGCATCAGTGCATTGAGGCATATCTCCTTTGATTCGGTTCATTCACTGGTGGCCATGGGTTAGATATTCTGCGAGAGGCTGCTGTTTATGTGGATGCACAGTCACATAGCCTGGATGCATCGTCTGCAGAGGTTCTACGGCAACAAGCGCTAATCGCCACTCCTCCGGTCTTCATGCCCCGTCGTAGCCCATGTCTTTTAGCTCATCGCTCCACCCAAAATTCCCTCTCACCCTCTCATCGTCCAACTGAACAGCCCATCACTCCCTTGCCTTCCCCCTGCAAGGCTGTGCTGCATACATGTGCCATATTCCATACTCTGACAACCCCCTTGTGCACATACACCAACCGTGCACGTCATGGAGGCACCAATCTGAAGTATCCTGCTGATGGCTCTCAGATGCTCCTGTCATACCCTGTCAGGAAAACCAAGATTTCGTTGATGTGTCCATGGGGGGGTTGAATATAAAACCCAGTAATCATTGTCGCTGGGGCTTAGGTTGAGTATGAGCTTGGTCTTCGTTTGCTTGTAAAATTCGGTTGCTACGGGGCATATTAATTTTTCTTTCGACATTGTAGCTAAAGACATGTAGACATAGCTTGGTGCTTGACTAGAAATAGAAATTCACACCCTTTAACCCATAATGGCCATGGCTCACAGTGAGAAAAGTTGTCAAGTCGAAAATGAAGAAAAAATGCTTAGACCAAGAAGATTCAAACCAACCAAACTACAACTCAAGAATAAATTGTTCTTAGAGTGGTCAATTAATAAATCATTAAGTACCAGGCAAAGAGGAAATCGGTGGTCCATGGTCCATCTACATGGCCTATTGATTGATAAATGGTTGGAATCAAAAAGTCAGCTCATTAATAAATCATTGGAATGTATGTACAGGCTTATTATAAACAGGAAACACCCTACGAGTCCTGCTGAGACATCCCTATGAGTGCCACCACACTTCACTCTCTCGCGACACACTGCGAACTCTGCCAAGGAAGCCTGGACTTCACATCAACTGTAGTTTGACAATCACACAACGGTGACGTTATCACCTTCGGTCAGGTATGGTCCCTCCAATGTGGACATCTACTCCACATGGAATGCACCTATCAACTGCTAGAAAATCGTCAAATGCATTCCTTCACAGCCAAACCTCCAGGATCCTCCCCCCGATCCTTCCCTGTCACCAAAGTGTGGTCCTGCCCAGTCGCTACATGCACAGCCATGTATCGCAGCATCCTTTCTCATCATGGTCATGGATGGACAATGGCACCGGACACGCAGGGTGCCATCAAGGCTTTGGTGCCATACTCTCTGCATTCACTCCTGGGAGCTTATGCTGCAAGAGACTGCATTTGTTCGGGAACGCTTGAACAGCTTGAAGAACTGCAACTCCACTTGGGTTCGCTTCACCGGGGAATCCAAAACCGGCAGTCGATCCGTTCTACTCCCATTTCTGTCGAGTTTGCGACTCATTGGTATGTCTCCAGCATTGACTTCATTTGCTCTTTCCCATCACCATCTCCTCTTAGGTCCCAAAGTCAAGAGCCACCAATGACCGTCTCTGTCTCCTCCACCATGGCATCGCTGGCCAGCAGTGTTGCAAATGGTTATCTCATCAATGATCTTGTTGCAGAGACACTGGTTAATCGCCCTCGCATCCCTCCTCAGTGGTAAGTATATGTATCATAACCCAGTTTGATGCAGTACTGACCAGGACATTTGAGGCCCTCCCACTTGGATTCATTTTGTGATTCTTTGGATGCCAGAGAACTTTACATATGCAGTGTGGTACTGGTTGCACCAGGGAATATCCACCTCGCTCCAGGCTCTGCATATGTCTCACTGTCAATGTAATTTTGTGCAGTCTACTAACAATCAGTTAAGCAGACGACCCACAGTGGACTGGGTAGTTCCTCGATCTTGTCCAGCATGGAGGGTGGTGACTGAGGCTGTAGGCAGTGACAAGACCATGCGGATGCAGGTCGACATGCCTGCATTTCAGAGCTCAGAGATGAACGGTCTGGTCTCGCTCTGCGATTCCACGCTCATTATCATGGATACCAATTTCTGGTTGAGAAATAGAGGTCACGGTGCTGTTGCCTAAATCTGTGAGATGAAATGAGAATGGGAGATGTGGTCTCATGTGTTAACGTAGAAAAATGAATTTTTTCTTGCACAAGTCATGTAGTTCTGCATAAGTCGGCGCTGTCGCAAGTGGAAAGGAAACAATGTGCCATACTGGGCCAGGATTGCTGTGCCCTGGAGTCACGTGGACAAGGTTCCTCCGCCATCAATCCGGTTTTCCTGTTTGGCTCTGCAATCAAGGTTCAATCTTTCATGAGTCCTCCCATCTCCCTCTAATCGCAAAGACTTATCATTGACAGCATGATTAGTGCCGCCCCCATTGTCCCTCGCTCAAGCATTTTTCCTTGCTCAAATCGAAGGATTAATTATTGCTCATGACATGAGTCCTGCCTCAGGCTCAGATCATAAGAATTTATTGTTGGTCAGTTTGCCTCTGCGTGCGATCAAGGATTAATTGTTCATGTTAATCTTTCGTGAGTCATCCCATCTACCTCTGTCCATCGCTGAAGTATTTATTGTGGCCAGAATACAAGGATTAATTATTGTTCATGATGTGAGTCCTACCACCAGCCTCTGATCGCAAGGATTTATCATCGGCAGCATATTTATTCATTGTTCAATCATTTGTGAATACCCAGCTGGAATTACAGACTCAAGGAACAATGGAATCACAACTGGTAGCTACATCCCTTGTACCTCCCACACCGTGGCCTAATGACAAAGCATGTTGTACATGCAATTTTGCATAGCCTGGAAGTCGCATTATGTGAGGAGTTGTTGCATGTTGAAAGGAATCAAAGATACTCACTGCTAGCTGGCGGCAGATGCGGGCTGCCTTGTCTGCTGCTTTGGATTTATCATCTATTGGTGGTGGGAAGTGCTGGTAGTATTTGCTTAACAAGCGATTCCAGAACCTGCAGACCTGGTGCGTTCTTTGGGCCTTGCGGAAGTCATTCATGTGATCTTCCAGGAAAGCGCATTCTCATGAGTCCAATGCCGACCTGCAAGCCATCTGTGCAACTAGGTCAGTCCAATTGCTGTTGCATATAGCCGAAAGACCTAACCTCTTATGAACATTGAAAGGTGTTGAATACCAGGCTCTGGAGGGACCAGTAACCTCGGATTTATATACATTTCTGCAGGTGAGTTTCAAGAATTAATCCTTGGAGACTGAGGCACATGCTCTCTGGCTTGACAGCATGAAATTTATGGTTGCAAACTTGCTCTGCATGCACTACTAGGATGGCAGATCATTGAGAAGCCATACCATTTCACAGACACCATACCCGGTTTCAAGAATTAATCATTCCGTACCATCTCACAGACGCCGTACTCGCTTTCAAGAATTAATTATTGGCCCTCATGACATACATATTCCAAAGGTGGATTCTATTCAGGGACGACTTGATGCAACAACATGTTGAATCAAACGTTTCTTGATTGCCTAGTGGTCACCTAATGTGAGGATTTGTGGCGCACTGCAAGGATGCAAAGATACTCACTGATTGCTGGAAGCACACTGCCTGTTCTAACAATTGAGAATCACGTTCTGCTGCGTTGGAATTATCATCTAGCAGTGGTGGGAAGCACTCGTGGAATTTGCTTAACAAGCGATTCCAGACCCTGCTGACATTGCATGATCTCTGGGCCTTGCGGAAGTCATCCAGGTGATCTTTCAGGAAAGCGCATTGTTGTGAGTCCAAGGCCGACATGCGAGGCACCTAGTACAAATGGGTCAGTCCAGTTTCCATTGCATGTGGCAAGAGACCTAATCTATGACAAATGTAGAAAGAGGTTGGATACAGAGCCTGGCAGAGGGTGGTATCCTCGGTTTTATACATTTTGCACATGAGTGTCAAGAACTTATCCTTGGTGACCGAGGCTCACAATTTTTGCCTTGACAGCATATAATTTATTGTTGCACACCCACTCTATGCACGCTACTAGGATGGCTGATCATTGAGAAGCTACCATCTCACAGACGCCGTGCCCACTTCAAGAATTAATTATTAACCCACATGAGATACTAATTCCAAATGTGTATTGTATTTACGTAGAAGGCAGGTACTGGCGAAGATTCCATTGCAGAGAGCACAACACAACAATAAGTTGATACATATAGGTAGCTACCTCTGACTCACCTTTGTCATAGATGCGACGGTAGAACCACACTATCACATACTACAGTCCAGAAATTGTGAGAATTCTTATCTGACATATAAAGGCAAACTGCTTACTTTTGTCTGATTGTAGACAGCTTCTTCTTCCATGCGGGAATAACCACCTATTGCCACTGGGAATCGCTCGAAGTAATCGGGGAAGAAGTTATCCCAGAATCAACCAACTTGGCTTGCCCTCAGAGCTTGACAAAACTCAGCGAGGTGGTCTTGGAAGTAGGCAACCTCTTCACAGAGGTCTATATTCCTCCTAGGCATCTGGCTGAGTCAAAGATTAGCATCATGTCTGTTAGAGGTAAGCATTTTGACCTGACCTTTGAAAACGGCGGAAGACTGAAGAACGCAGGAGGGATCAAGTCTTCCATATTTATACAGTGCCTACCTCTGTTCCAACAATTATTTATTATTGTGAACCGGTACGATTTGGGTAGCTGTCATGCACATTCAAGAATTAATTATTCGTCACTATGAATCATGGTTGATTGTTGCGAACCAGCACCATTTTGATAGCCCTCATGGTCTCATCACACTCAAGAACGAATTATTCATCACTATTACTCGCCCAGGTAACATTTCTTGGACTTTAGTTTGCGATTCCTCTCGATCATTGACAGTCTTTCACAATGTCCACCAGAAAGCCTAAGTGGCACGGGGTGATCGAGCGCTATTGGTGTCTGCCCGATGGCTCAGTCGAGCTCATCAGTCAAGCACAGTGTTCAGCCCATGCCCAATGACATGTTCCCACTAATGTCAACACCACACTTCGCCGTTTGGATATCATAGAACTCTCAGTGTCCTCAGAGTGAACTGCTTCACATTGTCATTGTCACCTCCAAACTGTAACGGTACCATCGAATCCTGGACTGGCAGTCACACTACCAAGTAAGGTTGTGGACGCTCCAGACCAGACCAACCTTCCCCAATCGATGACCGATGCATCAGTGCCCATCTTCAACTTCGCGGAAGCCTTTAATATGATGGATGAATTGCTTCATCAGATTCGCATGAAGCGAAGGAAATGAACTATCGAGGTGTGTGTTATCTATGTAGATGTGGGGGTCACATGGCTCAACAGTTGGACCAAGATGAGCCGCTGCATTGATGGCTCAAAGAAATGGATGGCTACCTGAGAGAAATTTTGCGTCTGGAAGGTTGTACTGGTTCCCATGTCTGCAAAGGCTGTGATAGAGAGGAACCCGCGACTTTTCACTGTAACTCCTGTTTTAATGGGGGGAGTCTATGCCGTGAATGTATGATAGACTGTCACCATGATGCTCCCTTTCATCGCATTGAGGTATACATATATTTTTGTAATGTCTTTGGCAAAGTTCACTGACACCGTCATTCAGGAATGGAACGGGGATTTCTATCAGAGAATCATGCTGCAAAGGATAGGCTTGCAGGTGCAGCTCGGTCATCTGGCCAAGGAGAAGTGCACCTATCCTTGCCCCTCGGGTAGGCAGGTGGTTGTGATCGACGTAGAAGGCATCCATCAAGTCACCGAGCTTCTCCTCTCCATATACAAATGCTGCGCACATGATGGTTTCCCGCAACTGTGGAGATACCTCGAACAGCCGTTACCTTTGCTGCCCTACAACAGTTTCAGATGCTATCTTTCATGTCGAAAATCTCTGCTTATGAATATTATCACACCCTCGCCCGCTTATCTGATAACACTGGGGTGCAGCTAGTTCTGGTAGGCCATTGTTTTGATGTTGTCTTTTCCTTGCTGACTAGCAAATGAATATGCAGGACCTTTACCAAGTCTTTCTCCAAGTAGTCCGCGAGTGGCGTTGATGAGCCTAAACTTCCATGGCAATGGCAACACCAACTCAGGAACGAGATAGGGAAATTAACGTGGTTACACAGCAATCAAGGTGATTGTGTGTGTGAGTGGGTTCGGGGCACCTCCATGCAGTCAATCAATTCCTCTATACGCAAGTATACACTGCGACTTTTCAGTCAGCGAAGTAGTACTGCTTGGTAGTCGAGTACTAGAAGCTTTGGCTGTAAGCTGGTAGGGATCTCTCGAAACGAGAGGGGACAGCAACAGGTATGATGTGAATACCACGAAACTGTAAGCGAAAATGTGAGAACAGACTAGAAAACATTGCTAGATGGCAATCCTAGCGAAGAGAATGGTAATAGACACGTGAAACTGAGTCCGGGAGTGGAGAATCGATGAGAAAATGTGGAACTATAGCTGCGTAAGGTGAACAAAGCGTGAAACAAAGTATGGAGTGTGGGATGTCGAAATAAACGTGGAAACACGGAAATCGGCGATGAGAGAGCGAGAACGGAAATATACTGGTGATGGCAGGGTACTGGTCCTAAATGATATGGAAATACTGATGTCGATGGCAAAACTGGTCTTGTACTGAAGCGATCCTATCCTATGTCAAAACTAACCTTCAAGTCCACTCGTGGGACTGTCCTATATGAAAACTATGCTGAAACTGATCCTATACTGATGCGAAAACGATCCTAAGTCTACTCGGAGACTACCCAAGTGGGCGACAATACAATGGTGAAAGTGAAAACGTGAAACGATCCTATGCTGGTGAAGTTGAAACGATAACGGCTAATAAAAAGATAAACGTGGACGAGGTATGGCGCGGCAATCACATATTGGCACAATATGAGTGTGTACCAATAGTGTCAAGAGCAAAGAGCGAGTGTCAAGTGACTCTTCACAGTCAAAAACCGTGGAATAAATCTGGTGAGCATAAGAGTTGACGTGCAATCAAGAATATGCTGGGGTAAACGGTGTATTGCTGTAGAACGGTAATAAACGTAGCATAGACTCGATGATAGAGAGAGACTCGATGCGTAGGGGTAAGCCGCGATCTATGCTCCAGGTAAGCTAATGCTAAACGATGTTTTTCTAGCTAGTTTTTATACTACAAGTACGAAATTATAAATAGAGTAAGTATGCGTGACTTAGTCAGGCTGTAAGGCCGTGGCTTAGTAAAATCCATGGTCAACATAGGGTCTTTTGACTTCTAAAGTAACAGCAACTCGTCGACGTTGCCGCATATGGACAGAAACCATATGGTTTTCTGGAGCGATGAACAGATCGTGGGGTGCTGTTTTGCTGCGGACTGGTGAGGTATGGCTTTTGTACTGAAGTGCACGCTTGGGTCTACGTCAATTCGAAGTCTTGGCGAAGTAACAGCCTTAGTAAAACGCGGTCTGTAGTTGCCATGTGCTCGAAATATCATGGATGGATGAGTGGCCACGGCAATCACGTCATTTCATTAAGTGATTGATTGGCGCGATGGAAAGTGATGCGGCAATTCCATTTTAGGGTGATTGGCGATCGAAGGTGCCTTGCCGTGATGAAATATGGCAATTATGATGCGTAACGAGATGGGATGGATAACAAAGCGCATGAGGAGTGGTTGTCATGGTATGAAAGTAGTATGAGCTTGTGTGCAATCTTTGGTTTACTGAAAGTCCGTTGGGTGGACAGGAGCGGCAATTAGTGCATAAAATCCACGAATTCTGAGCATACAGAGCCTGGAGGCTCATCAGCGTCATATCCGGATGTTGAAGCGACACGGCCGAGGCAATGATGCCGTGGGATCGCAGGGAACCCAGGTTGGAGACTGCATTGTTCACTGCCTAGCATGTCCCAGACCTGGAGTAAACATGGCTGCCAACCACCCGAGTCGAGAGTGAGTTTTTTTAATGCAAATCCATGTGTGTACTGATGGAAGATGTAGTAAATAGCTTGATCGATTGTTCGTGGTGGTAGATGCCAATTTCCGCCTCAAAAGGTTCAACGTTTCAAGCGAACAGCGTGACCCTTGACTGAACAAAGGGTTTTCATATTTCATTGATGACCAGATTGTCGATGTGCATATGGCAACATTTGGAGATAAGATACCGGAAGAAACAAATACGTGTAACGATCATGATGCTATCAAGATGGCTACAATGCAGGGGGGCAAAGGGATGGCTGTGACTGGAGTGGGTGCAGTCGTATGTAGTTGCCACGAGTGTCAGCGTGCATCGTCAGTGATCAATCTGACTCAAGGTGAACAGTAAGTTCTTCAGATACTATCATGTCATGGCAATGACAAGCTGTCTAACAGGCAGGTGCACATGGACCTACCCATGCTTCTTACATTGAAAAGCAATGCTCCTGAGGAGATTGTTATTTCATACAATATTGGTTGTCAATGGGGACATCAGGAAAAAGGCCTTTTGCTACATAGCTTTGTGCCAGTGCTACATAGTACTACCCGAGCTCTGTAGTGGGCATAGCTCACCACTGCGGCTATGTAGCTTCCAGTAGCTTCTGGTAGCCTTCCGCTAGAAGTACGGTAACGGTACATACCTTGTGAAGTCATTTCAATCAGAAATCTCATTGAAGCAAGCTGTTACTCATTAGGGACCACTTGCCAGCATGCAACAACTACTACTTCTACTCATTATGAGTTCGAAAAGCAAGGAGCAGTGACATGTAAGACAATAAGTGGTGCAATAACTTCATACAGGTACTCTTTTGATATAGGACACAAAAACCCTCGTGATCTTGGCAACTGGTAAGTGGGAATTGGGAATTGGAGAACAATCCTGGCATGTAATAGGGAGTAACTGAGACACTAGCATAGGAATTATTGTAGTCCATGGTCAGATGGGCTGACAAGAAGAATGAGAAGAGCCGTCTGAATGTAGCACACTAGACACAATAACAGAGAATCTATACTTGACATACCGCAATGGCGATAACTTGATGGTGCAAGCCAAAACAAAAATCGATGAAGTCCATTTAAATTCCCGATCAAACTCCGATGGCCCATGCACATATCAACGAAACAATCACGCCATCCAAACAAAGACCAACCACCTTTTCTTCCTTTCCACCATCATCCCCATCCATCGCGTCCCCCATGTGCACTCCCTCCAGGCCTTTCTTCCAGAGATTATGGCTTTTACTGGCTTTCCCTTACTTCTACCTCGGCCTTGGTAGTACTTGGTTTGTGTTTGCAGAAAATTGATGACTGCCTGTGAGTAGCCATTCTATCGTCGTCTCCATATAATTTATACTGGACCAGTCTAGCTCTGATGAAAAGAACCACTGCATTGAATGACCCTCCAACGATAGCCTGGACATCAACGCAAATGTTATCCATGTATGGCACTTCAATCCTGCCCATATTGTGTTATCATCCTTGGCATAGTGTTGTCGTGGTGGCGCAATGTAACAGCAGACTTTTGTGTCCTCTAGGTGAGTGTCTCGATGTTACCATCTGTGGATGTGAGCTCAACTGTCTTCATCGTCAGGAGACTGAACGATTTATCGACAATGATTGACGTCGAAATTACAGGATGCCGTAGACTCCTGACAAGGATGGTGGAGTGGTCCATCTGGTCAACAATATGTCCATCATTGTCATCGTCTCTGCATCGACTAAATGGAATACTCACAGGATCATTAAGACCCTGCAGTCGGCAGCTGAACAGTTGTCATTGTGGTTCCATTGGTGAGTTGCTTTGCTTTTCATGTCCACGCCATCCTCTTACATCTTTTCTAGTCTAGTTGTCTAGTTTGTACGCAGCTGAGATAATACATGACACTGCTGGTGTGTGTATGGCAGGTTTTTGTAGTATGAAGCATATATATGATTCGATGTGTTTGCATCGTCATTTGTTGTAGTATAGTCCATGAATATACTCAAGTTTGCTACTTGATTTCCCTGAATTTTGTGCCAGGTATTGAGATATACGAAGCAATGGTATTGATATCTGACTGGTACAGGACATTCAGCAATGAGCTATGGCGCGCTATGTATTGGTACGTAACATTGGCTGAAAGCTACCGGATGGTATGTAAGGGGGTACCTAGCTATGGGGCTATTTGAGGTATATACTCCCTATACTATTACATATCTTGGTGATTTTTTTCTGATGGAAAGAACCTCTGGAAATGCATCAGCATATATGGTCCGGACCTAACGCCGCCTCAGAGACCGGAGTCTGTAACTATACTGGTGCCTAAGTTTCATCTCCCGGCCCACATTGTTGCATGTCAAGAAGAATTCTCCTTTGCTTTTGAGGTTGAAGTCGGGGAGACTGATGGTGAAGCCCCAGAATGTACCTGGGTGATATTTAACCACGTTGCAGCCAGTACGAAAGAGATGGGACCTGGATCGCGTCAGGACACGCTTGATGATCATTGGAGCGATCACAATTGGTGCAAAAACACGAATATACGTCAGTATGTCTCGTCTCTTGATTATGGGGAGATACTCATTGCCCCACTAGCGAAGCTACTACTGCATAGGATCAAAGACACCATGCCACATCGCGAAGAGAACCGCATTACATTTGAGCTGCTTTCAGAGATGGTGGTATCATCTGGGGATGATGGTGAGGCTAGATTAAAGGAATGGACCGACAAGATAGAAGCGTGAGAGAAGTGTCGTGTAAGTGAAGAAAAGATTGCAAACCCCTATATTCTGACGGTAAAACGTAAGCTCTCAGTTGTTGGGATGGACATGAGTATTTACTGGTTGGCTTTCAGCTTTGACAATGGCCTCGGTGTGGCTGAGACTCAATGAAGAGGGCTGTGATGCCGAGTGGGGTGCCTTGTCTGGTATGCTGATATCGGCGAACAAAATGATTGCCGATGGCATACTGGCCAAGCAGGCTCAGTGAGTTTGAATGTGTTAACTGAGCTGACTGTATTGATATTTTGTATTAGGTCGGATCTACAAAAGGATGCAACTAGCTTAGGTGTACATTCCATGGATATTCAGCGGGTCAAAGTGCTAGACTGGACGTCATGCCTGCAAAGAGAAATCGAGTCATGGATGGAAGTGCAACGTGTCTATATGCCGGAGGTCATTGCCATTAGGGATGCCAGAGACCATCTAGCTGGCAGAGATTGTGTCGTAGCATGGAATATCGATCTCCTACTTCCGTCGCGGCTACTGGCAGACCACAAGATTGTTTGCGATAAGAGACTTCTCGATTATGAATGGGAGCTTCGCAAAGCTCAGGCCACGGAGGCTCTAGCCATCGTCAGGCACAAAATTATCTTGGAGACTTACATCATGAATCATAAAGAAGTGTATGGTCATGGACAGAAGACAGGAACTGCATCTAATAAGCTGCTGGATGCCTGTTGTACAGAGAAGGCATGGGGTATCGCGATGTATAATCGAGCATGAGAGGCGCTGCGCCAGCTGGGAGAGCATCTCGAAGTTCCCCATTGGCAAAGTTCATATCACGTGCTGAAGAAGGAGGATGCCATTCCAATTACCGGCCTCAAACCCAAGAAGAAGAGAGAGACAGGGAAAGAAACCTCAGGGGAGTCGAGAGCGCAGCAGCTATCCTGGATATGGCTGACTCTGGGAGCCATGGATAGCAGTACCCCTGAAGGCCTGCAGGATGGTGAGTGTTCATTTTCAGTCTTAGATGTCGTCCTGATGTATGTGATTTAGCCCTCAGGATTGAATGGTGCAAATCGCGCACCAGAATGCAGAGATGGCAAGAGGAGGGTCGCTTGCTTCGAGAGGAAATGGAGAGAGTTCTATGGTCTCATGATCATAACATAAAGATGTGGTGTGATAGAGCAGAACATGCGATTGAAGGCACGGCTGGTGGAGCCTGCGCTTATGCTGATGTGCTCGGTAATGGCGAGTGACAAAAGACTAGTGGGCGGAAAATGATCTCCAACCGACACTAAACCTCTCACAACTCTACACTATCACCAATTGATTGAATTCAGGTGTTTCGAGTACGATAGAAGCACTCTGCAGACTCAATAATCAAGGGATGTTGTTCAAAAGACACTTTATTCGTTACTAGTGAGTTTTACAAGTGTACTACTCGCACTAGTGGGGTGGGTAAGACACAATTGACTGAATGTGATTTGGTTTTGAGCTACTGCGCTCGTTGGGACTATGACTGCTTCGAAATAATGGCACTCTTGGCCCTGTACTACTTCCTACAAGTGATCTTCACTTGACTAGTTCGCACTCTTGGCTTACTAGTGGCACTCTTGGCCTAAGAATAATACTTTAACTTCAAGAAATTGCAAGAATTACTTCGAAACACTCTTGGTCTTTGCAGGACACAATAGTATTGCTCAAAAGGGACTTCAATTCACTCAATTCTATAGGTAACTTAGCGACTAGTAGCCGCTTCGTCGAGGTTAAGCACAAAAGCCTTTAATTGGGGCACTAAACTCTTGTTAGTCACTCGCAATCGCAGGGATGGCTTGCCTGCCCGTGTGAGTGGCTATTCTACTACTTATATACTGTAAAGAAAATGTACAAAGCGACACAAACAGCTACACTAGTGGAGTATTTTCGGTACTGATTTCTTGGCTAGGCCCGAAATATCGCGCATAAACCCACAATAGTTGGTCTAGAAATTGCTATTGGACGACTAGTGAGCCATGGAGCTCAGCTAGCGGTTTAATCTCGCGTTCTTGACCCAGCAATGCGCCACTAGTGCCGGAGATGAATGACTAGCCACATCCTCGTGCTCGCAACCGTAGTCGGCCATGATCGAAAGTGCAGCCGGACTATACTAATGCCGATCGTAATAGATCTGATCGCACCAGTCGGATCTGGGCATAACGTTAATCCATTGCTAATTCATTTCTAAGTCCTGCTTCGAGATTGCTGCGTGACTAGTTAACCTGACTTAGGCGTTTCTGCCCCGATCGGTCTGCTAGTGACTGAACTTCACGAGATCTGTGTATTCTGCTTCTTGTTTGGTGTGCTAGTCGCGTTACTCGTCTACTAGTGGCCTTATATTAATTAGTCTGGCTAGTATTCAAGTCACTAGTATGGCCGGCTGGTAGATTTAACCCACTAGTGGTGTCGCATCTAAGTCCTGGCTTCACTAGTCGCATACTGCTGTAACTATCAGCTCAAAGCCTCAGCTATAGTCCTTTTACTATCACTAGTAGAGGATAGATATGCAATTGTATTGTTACAAATTTGCAAAATCTAGGTGTGAACGCGTAGATGGCATATCAACGCGCTTCATCAGGCGGCGCTTTGTCGGAGCATGAAGGCCTATTGTGAATGAGCTTGGAGCTCTGTGGATGATTGGTTGGAAATCGGAGAGGTGGTTGAGCAGGATGAACCGGACTTAGGAGATTCAGAGTCACATATCACGACAGTCCTCGGTAATGGTTGGGATTGATAGCAACATAGAATAGGATCGTGACATAAGTTGGCCAAAGTCCAACAATACATGCTTGTGAAAACTAGTCTCCGCCTATGCTCTGAAGGTTAATCCATAAATTATTAGATCTGTCACCATCGACATGCAGTAGTTCATCAATTAATTCTTAGGAGTATGATTTGAGTCATTAATCTGTAGAAGGATTAATTCTTGATCCTTACTGACACGTAGCCGCTCATAAATTATTGGATCAGTAGCTGTTGACGACTTCGCAGCAGTTCATCAATTAATTCTTAGGAGCATGATTTGAGTCAGTAATCTGTAGAAGGATTAATTCTTGATCCTTACTGAAGAGTATAATGTGTATCCACTGATAAATTATTGGATCAGTAACCTTGCATATGCAACAATAAATTATTGCGAAGGCCCATCTCCACCCACGACTCCAAGGATCCTCAATGAACAATAAATTCTTGGGAATTCAAGATTTGATTTGTTAGCATGACATTGATCAACCAATAAATAAAGCATCAGTCTGACAGAGATATTTTGGGTTGTAGCGGATGTTCCTTTTGTCAACACGGCCTCCGCAGCTCACAGGGCTTCGTGACCGACCAGATTAGCGAACGTTCAGCCGGATCATAGGCCAGAAATGCGAGAAGAATGCATGTAAAACTGCTGCATGCCATGACCAGCGTTATGGGTGGGCCAAGGAAGTAATCTGGAAAACATATGAGCCTGTTGTGGCAGATGAGTGTTCGTTGATCTTTCTGCATCACATATGGGCACATGGCTGTTCTGGCGAAGAGAACGAGCATCAAGGTACCATTGTGGTTGGATTGATAAAAACAAAATCTAAAAATACAGCAACTGCGCTAGCGTCAAGATCTGGAACTCGCAGATGGGATCTTGGTGCTACAGGAGGGCGGGGGGCGGCAGAGCCATGAGGCCTGGAGGGCGCTCCCTGGCAGTAGCCTATGGGTACAATATGGCTACCTGAGCAGCAGAGACGTTCATTAATGAAGCCACCTGTCGGTGACAGGGATTCATTAATGAACGAAGACCTGTAATCACAAGCCTTCATTAATGATACTAGCCCTATCAGGTGGTGATGCCAAAGGAACAGGGAGACAAGAGAAGGGATCAATCCATAGGCACAATCGCAGTGCAAAATAATCCTGCATTCAAGGATGTATCTGGTCTTCCTCTGCTGGGAGAACGCATAAGAAAGAGTCTTACGCTACCTGTGGAACCGGAATCATAATGTTGTATTGTTTCAATGTACGGTCAGAGCTGCGACCAATAGAGGTGTATCAGAGGATTCGGGCAAAGAAGGATTGCAGTAGAGCTGGCTTTATGCCCATGGCGATGTCCCCTTTGAATCATGTCGAGGCGTACATGTCCGGATTTGAAAGAGTTCTGTTACTAGTAACTAGACGTTGGGAGCATTGGGAGCGTTGGGTGCGGCCCGCATCCCGATAGTCACGTGCGTGTTCGGGCAGCCTTTCCGTAGTTCTCCGGTTGTTCGTAGCTTACCTTGCACTATCACATCCATTTGCCTAGCAGACCCCGCGATACGGTTCCAACATAGAAGTTGTTCCATCTTGGCGGTAAGGTAACCGGCAGCTTCCTTGCATTTACGGCTCAACTGGCGAGATGGCCAGTGAAACATCCTTCGCCAATACCTGCACGGCTGTGAGCTATCCGACAAGAGTGGAATCGCAGTCGAACGCACCTCTAACTGTGATACGCAGTTTCTCCTTCCTCCAACACTGCTGGGACTCATAAAGATACCGTGGCGCATCGCATTTCATGGCATTTAGCTTCCTACACGTTTGCGGTCATCAAATAGGGCCATGTGTGTCGGGGATGGTAGGGGTGAAAGGAGAAGTCTTCGGCGAATAGAGCGCGTTCTCACCAATGTCACCGTCAAAATTCAGTCGGAGAAGCTGTAGTGAAAGACATGATATTACATCGGCCCAGGGGAAGCGAAGCAGATGACGAAAGATGCTGGTCCGTCCGTCAACCGTCTGTTATGATCTATCTGATGCTAACCTGGTGCCTTATTCTTAGAATTCAGGCGCAGGAGTCCGTGCTCGATATCCTAGTATTCGATACTGCATCCAGGACATGTCTAGCCCTACTTTTGTCATAAAACATATAC
The DNA here is from genome assembly GCA_030435635.1 of Armillaria borealis. Taxonomy (NCBI): domain Eukaryota; kingdom Fungi; phylum Basidiomycota; class Agaricomycetes; order Agaricales; family Physalacriaceae; genus Armillaria; species Armillaria borealis. The sequence continues at coordinate 108,949 of JAUEPT010000129.1, forward strand.
ATCACCCTTAGAGCTTAAGCTCGAGTTCAACTTTCAAGTCAGATCAATGAATCTGCGGCCAGTCTTCCGCATTCACTGTATGATTGTATCCTAACAACAATGGGCATCTTGTTCCCTGTTCTGAATCCTGATTATTGAATGCTGGACTTTATCTCATCACGAGGTTTTGTCTGAATGGCGGTGTATTGATTCATTCATCTCCTTGACCACTGACGGATCCGATGTTTCCCCTTAAGCTGGACACAGGTACTATAACGCGCTTATAGTATCCTTCCTTCTCCCTTTCACTTCTTAGACTACTGTTCCACGATATCTCCTCAAGCTGGGGTCACTCTGAAGATGCTGCGCCTTATTCTTCTGCGAGTCAATTCTCCCGATGTTAATATGTAGTAGACGCTAAAGATTTAGGACTGTAGATCTTGCCTTCACTTTCACATTTCTCACGGATTTCGTTTTGACAACTTTACGGGTACTGTGACTGTCAGGATACCTATAACGCTATCATGGCATCGAGATGTAAACGATACAGGTCAAATTGAGTTCACGATACTACCATACAGTGACATACCACTTTGTCCTGAGTCTGGGTTTTCCGCCTCAGCAACTGACACTGTTCATCCTGTCGGGACGGTCAACGTGACTTTTCCTAGACCGGCTGTGTGTGTCCGTAACATCTTCCAATAAATAATTCCCACTCACCACTTTGCAACTGTAGAAAATACGCAATCGAAGGAGTGGATCAAAGTGGTGTTGTTTCCACCAGCCAGATATTCGATGTTACAGACAATAACAACACTAGTGCTAATAATTCTGAGGCATTATCGTCGTCAACGTGCGTAACATCATATTCTTCCACCATCATACCGCATACTTATACTCTCTTAATATGGTCTAGAGCTGTACAGTCGGGATCTACGAGAGACTCAGAGCCATACAGGTGAGTATTTGCACATCATGGCACTCGCAGATGCCGCTCAATACCACTTTTCCAAAAGCACCTCTGCTAAGTCAGTACAAAGTACTGCAACCACCCCACCGTGCGTTATCCATCTACGCGGTCAACGGAACTCATGATTATCGTAGGAGTTCAAATTCGATCCATTGAAATCATAAAAC